>VMDR010010726.1:0-30101 GCA_007922815.1 Macrotus californicus
AAAAAAAAAAAAGAAAGTTCAAGTGGAAACAAAAGGAATTGGCCAGAGAGTTAAGAAGAACACAGGATCGTATACTGCCATTAAAACTTAACAAGACAAATCATAGCTTTTCTAAACTCAATTTCTCATGATTTCCTTATATGAAGATGAGGCTGAGTTTGGTAGAAATCTTTTTCCAGTTCTAAATTTGAGCAAGAGCCTTCCACTTCCTCAAAACATGCAATTAAGTGTCTTCTTCTTTGAATGGAAGACTTGTGATTTTTACAACATATATAAACTTAAAGGAAAAAATAAAATATACTGAACTTATAAATACAGGGTATGGCAAAGCTAGGTTTATAGTTGTGAATATACAAAACACAGTTTCTCCTTGTATTATTATTTATTAATTATTGTATTATTTTCATATGGACAAATGCAAACCCACTTTTGTATAATAACAAATTTGAAGTCTGTAAAGGTCATGGGTTTTAGAGACGAGGGGGCCTGAATTGAAATCCTACCTCTGCCATTTTCTACCTATGTGGTGTAGGGCAAGTTATTCATTCTCTAGAACCTTGAGTTTCCTCACATAACATTTCCACTGACTACTACAGTGCATAAATGAAGCTGTTCTTGTTTTCTTGAACCCACTCTTATCAGAAAGCCAAGCCCATCGCTGCCAATGAAAACAGCACTGATCACGGTTACAAACAATCCCCTTGTTGGGAAATCCAATGGTAAATTTCAATCCTTATCCTGTTGAAACTCTCAGAAGCATTAGACAAAAATGATCACCTCTTCCTTTTTGTTATTTTTACATTTCTTTTAAGACTTTATTTATTTAGGTTGAGAGAGAGGGGACGGGAGGGAGAAAGAGAAAGAGAGAAACATCGATGTGTGAGAGAAACATCTACTGGTTGCCTTTCCCATGCCCCCAAGCAGGGACCTGGCCAGCAACCCAGGCACATACCCTGCTGGGAATCGAAACAGCAACCCTTTGGTTAACAGGCCAGCACTCAATCTACTCAGCCACATCAGCTACGGCCACTTCTTGCCTTTTAAAACACCGTCTCTATTTGGCTTCTGGGTAACCACTATGCCTTGATTCTCTTCATGCCTAACTGGCCCACCACCTTTCAGACTTCTCTCTCGTTCTTTTGTACACCCCAAGCTCCATATATGTAAACACTGGTATGCTGCAACTCAGTCCTCAATCCCCCTCTATCTATTATCACACCCCAGATGACCTCATCTAGTCCCACAGCTTTAAATAAATACCATCTACAGGTCCAAAAAGTTCAAATTCCTGTCTTCCGTTCAGCGCTCTCTTCTGAATGCCAGACACCAAATGCCTACTCAACATCTCTTCATAAATGTCTGAACAGCTTTTCAAACTTGGTACAATTCTCCCTAAACTTAGTCCTCTTACAGACGGTATTCCTCATCTTATTAAAGGGCAACTCCGTTCTTTCAATTGCTGAGGCTCGAGAGCTGAGTGATCCCTGACTCTTTCTTTCATTCCATACCCAATCAGCAAATTCTGTCAGCTCTAACTTCAGGATGTATTCCAAATTCAAGCAGTTCAGACCATATTCACCTCTACCACCCTGGTCTAAACTAGACTCTCTCTCCTCTGGACTACTGCATAGCCCTCTAAACTTAGGTCTTTGTGGACATTCTTGACTCCTGTAACAATATGCTCTCCACAGAGAGCCAGGATCACCTCTTTTAAAGGATAAGCTCGAAACTTTCTTATAGTTTAGCTTCCCATCTCAGAGAAAATGCAAATTCTCTATGGCCTCTTAAAAACCCTATCCAACCAGCTTTTCCCTTTCTTCCTCTTGTTTTCTTCATATCGCTCATAATCTTGTTCCCTGTGCTTTGGCCTCATGGGTCTCTGCCATTCCTGGGATACCCCCAAGCACGTTCCTCTCTCTGGAACTTTATACTTGCTTTTCCCTTAGATGTCCTCATGGTTTGCTCCCTATCGTCAAGAAGACCTATGTCCAAAAGTCACCCTGTAAAACAAACCCTCCCTGACAGTTTCCCCCAAAATATTAAATATATTAAAGAACTCTCCCAAATTTCTTATCACCCTTCCCTTGCTCCTTTTTCTCTATAGCCCTAATTATCTCTTAATAAACTTTACTTATTTTATTGTCTCTCCCAACCTAGTATATAAACTCCATGAAGGCAGGGGCTTTATCTGTTTTTGTCCTCTGTATCCGTAATACCTACAGCAGTGCCTGTATGTAACAAGTATTTAGTATGTAAGTGAATTAAAATTAAATAATAAAATACGTGTTAAAATGTTTAGATAACAGACATTTAACAAAGGCTTGTTCTTATTATTTGTGGAAACTTCAAAACTCAAGTGTTAACTACCTCAAAATTGGTGGGGCAAAACAGTACTGGTAAAGTTGAAAAAAAATGCTATATTCTGGGAATTATTTTCCTGTAAACACTGAATTTTTACTTTGAGAAAGAACTTGATTTGAAAAGTTCATTTGATTTATTACATGAAACTCTTCTGACAAAGTAATTTTGAACAAAATAAACAATTTTTTAAAAAACATATGGTACCTTTAAAGATATGTCATATTGTCATGAACAGTCCAAAATAAACTTAGCAAAGTTACGTTTTTTTACAGGTTTATTTGTTTATTCTTAGAGAGAGGGGAAGGGAGGGAAGAAAAGAGGGAGGGAAGTGGCAAATGTGAAAGGGAAGCATCCACAGGTCGTCCCTCGTACACCCAACGCAGGCACGTGCCCTGACGGGAAATCCCACCGGCGACCTGTTACCTCACAGACTCATGCCCAACCAACGGAGCCACGCTGATCAGGGAAAAATTATGTCCTCTTTTAAGGCAAGGTAAATAAATATTATGAAAGGAGCAAAATGTTTACTAATATTCATTTCCAAAAATTAGAAAGAGCTCTAAGAAATATGTGCATAGAGAAATAAGTAATGGATGAGTTTATCACTTTAAACATAATAAGAGGCATTGTAATGTACTTACTAAAAGGTTAGCTGGTAGTCCAGAATTGGTTTAACAAAATCTTCCTAGAAAGGAAGAAAAGAGAGAGACCCACAGATGTCTGGGAACTTAAATGAAGACTTACTCATGCCACCAGATACAGCTGAGAAGGAGTACAACCAACAATATCATGAGATGGCTGCTTGGAGGCATTCAGTACATTTTTAAAGTGCCTCATGGTACTTGGCAGACAGGTACCCAATAAATGTTTCAGTGCATACATAGTTCACTAACAAATGAAAAAGTTAATTACAAGAAATTATCACTCAGGTATGTCCGCATTGCCCATCACAAAGTCTTAATAAAAAGCTGGGAGCTCAAGTTCGAAGATTCTCCTTTTTCTGTCTCACATAAGAAGGAAGAGCCCTGAAGTATAAAATCTGAGCTCTACTCTAGAAGAAACAAAATCACCACTTGGGTTGCCACCTTAGGGAAGCGGTACTAGTTTCGTTATTTGAGATCTCTAAGGCAGCGGAGTGCAATGCAGACTTTCTCTGTTTCACCTCGTCTGCAGACAGCTGGGAGAGACAAGTGACACCCAGGCAGCCCCAGACCAGGCCCTGCCGGCCCGGAGCTCAGCCTTCAACTGGGTTTTCCTCCACAGAAATCAAATGCCAGTTAAAATCAGACTTGAACAAGAACAGAAATAAAAGAAATTGTCAAAGATAAATAAAGACATTGTTAAATAGATATTAAAGAGAGAAAATAAAGGCATGCAACAGTAAAGTTGCTACCTCACCCTCCAAATACATACACAAACACACAAATTTGAGTCACAAAAGAATAAGCTTACATAGGCCTCAATTTTCACTTTTCAAATGTGTAGAGTGACTTAACAGATTTCAGTCTCATATTATTCTTCACATTTTCAGGATTACCAGAATCCCACCTGACATGACAGGGTCTGTAAATTTACCTGTGTGAAGACGACTGCATTCAAACTCCATTACAAAGGTGACAGTTTCTAAAAATATACAGGTTGCTTTAAGGTTTAAGGAAAAAATGTAGGTTACACTTTTACCCATAAAGTGACTCAGAGTTTAATAATAGGATACATAATCTTCACCCCTGGGTCACTGATTCAGGATGACTACAGTAGACTCTCATTTTAGGCCATTACCATCCAGCAGCTGTTTTGTTCAAAATCTGTAGGAGAAATATGCTGCATGTCTCTATTAATACTCATTTGACAGGTGTGTACATTCCAACTCCAATGCATCTGCCAACTGCGACACTTTGATGCAGGGCGATGAAAGCCGCAACAGCTGTTACCTTTAGAAAGCATGCCCAATTCTCTTCTGTCTTTATCTAAAGTATTAAATATTAATACTTCATATTAGAACAGATTTTACTGTCGAAAACCAAAATCGGAAGGAGATCCATGGAGGATTTCCGAAATGAAATAATTTCATTTCATTTCATTTCATTTCATTTCATTGTATGAAACAAAGAAAGCAACAACCATTCCTCCTAGAAAAGCGTGGTAAAGGCCAAACCAGCTGAGAAGGTCAACAGTTATAAAGGCTCAGTGGCCTGTAGGAGACTGTAGACATCCCAGGGATTGTGCACTTGAGCCAGTCATGCATGCATACATAGGTCACTGGGAAATGCACTTCTAAATGTTATGTATCAAAACTCAATGTACCCAGGCAATATAAACCAATATAACCCTGCCATTCCTGTCATGGTGCTTTAGAGACTCTACGTCAACACCTATGCAGAGTCAAAGGTTATAACTTATCAGTTCAGCCCCTCACCATGGCAACTGGAAACTTGATGGTACCTACTGCACTGTAAAGTCATCCATTCAGAAGGGTTTCCCACAGCCACAGTAACAGCAACAAAGGGAGGATCATGTTTTGAAAAATAAAGCCATTATGTTTAAACCACAGTATGGAGGTATTTATGTCACTGACTAATTTGCTATGTCTGTACTGAAACAATGACGACAGCTATTCACTGACCTTTACCACACAGTCAGTCTACCAGCTCACATGGAAATCAGACGCATCTGAGAATCCGCATTCCTATCTTCCACATGCACCTTCGTAACTTCTTCAAAGAACGAAGCATCTCCTTTTATGAGAAAGTTAATTTAAACAGGCAACAGGCCAGCTCACATGTAGGGTGCATTGTTTTTATGTCTGCATAGAGTACCTGATGGGGACTCTACTTTATTTTCTGAAATTAGGTTACATAATGCATTATTTGGCACAGACTCAAAAAATAGTGAAAAGTCACTAACAACTTTTTACTTGAAATATATCATTTTATTTCAAAAGGTCTTAAGAACCCTGCCAAGTTCAGGCTTGACAGATTTGCTTCTGTCACACCCAGGAAGCCTCATAAAATAAGAAAGAAAGTACTCACTCTGCCCTTTTGATCTTGTTCAGCAGGACAACAAGGCAACTCTGTAGTGTGATTTTGTTTTAATTAGAACTGGTATGTCATTACAGATCATGGTCTGCAATTCCACTACATTGATGAGGAAATTAAGACACAAACAGGTTAAGTGACAGAGAAACACAGATCCTTTCAATAGAGGGGACCTTGGAATTAACCCCGATCCAAAATATTACAACCACAAGCCCATATTTTTACCCAACTGAAAAAAACATGCCATCTTTTGTATGAGCTAAAAGTCTGTCAAAATACTCCTTAGTTCCAAGTTCACCAGCAAACTCAGCACACCCATCAGCTCGGCCTTTGTCTTCTGTATTAGAACCATCAATTGTGTGTTTTGTCTTCAACATCCAGAAGCTCAGGAAGGATTTACTGCTCCCACAGAACACCCCTTCCCAGCCGTGGTTCCTGGGGTCACCTCATCCTTTCTTTGTCATTCACCTCTTCATAAACTCAGTAACTATTAGTTCAGCATCTGTGTATATATGTCAGACAGTGTTTTAGGTGCTAAAGACACAGCAGTGAACAAATTATGTGCAAACTCCTGTCTTCTTGGAAATTAATTACAGAAGTAGAAGACCGAGTATGTTAACATCATGGAGAAAATAAAAAGGAGGAAAGGAGATCAGGAATGTGGGGTCTGGCTCATCTTTAAAAAGAGTGATGAGTGAAGGCCATAAGGGCGACATTTGCACACAGACCTGGAAGGGAAAAGTGGGAGGAAGAAACCAGCAAAGAGAAGGCCTCAGGGACATTCCAGGCACAAGCAGCAAGTGCACAAACCCTGGGGTGGCACAGCCTGGCCTGCATGACTCATCTTGTTGTTTATTATTTTAAGTAAAACATATTTTTCATTATTGAAAATTCTGTCACATACTTTGGAAGGAGATCAGGAACACATACACAATCATAAACGCTGCAGACAAACTTCGGACACCACAACACTGCAGAGGAGTTTTTAGAGGTTGTGTATTGCGACCACACTTGTGATCACCTTGCCACCCTCCCACTCCCACTTCTCCCTAACAGATCAAAACATTGACTTCATAAAACTAACTCACAGAAGTAAAACCAAAACAAAAAACCAAAACAAAACCTGCTCTGGGGAAAGGGCCACCTTTAGGAAATCAAACTGCAAGGCAGAGTACCTAACCCACAGTGATTACCTCTCTTGAACTTGTAACCCAATGTATTTGTGTCCCGTGTTGAGCATTAAGCACCACCTGGCATTGTTACTCTGTTTATACATCATTACACGCTACTTTGTACTGTTGTGTACACATCTGCTCTCACAGTGACTTCACTGGAGCAGGGCTCGCAACACTGGAAATGTCTGAAGGCCACCACATGTCTTTGCACGTGGACTGTACCAATATCTGTTTGACAGTGATGTCATAGAAGCAACCACAATAAGCAGCCAACATCCCCCTGTTGTATCTGTTTGTGAATAAAGCCTGAAAGAGACAGCAGTGTCTCTTACGGGCATTTGGATAATCTCAACCATTTTCGGCAAGTTACTGTTTGTGTAACATTCCATTCTGTCTAAATTTCCCTTTGCATTTTCAGTTGGGCACACTGCACACTTTCCGTCTAGACACACGCATAGATTAGCCCCAGAGCACAAAGGAATCACACTGTGCTGTGTGGGATTCTGTGTAGTTCGCTCCGGTCAATGTTATTAAAGGAAAGGGGCTCGACATGAAACCACCAGATACAGAGACTATATAACACACTGTCCACAGAGTCTAGCAAGACAAAAAGACACAAAAGGAACAACTTCAGTGAATGTGAAACACACAGAAGTATCCTGAAAGTCTATAAACAGTGGCCTGGAGGGTGAGGGAAGGCTTCACAGAAAAGCTGGCACCTAAACAGCCAGGGTGAAAGATGAATAAGGCCTAGGACAATCAGACCCAGGATCAAAGGGCACTCGGGATTCTGCAAAACCCTGGCAGAAACATAACAGACAGCACTGCCGGAAGCACACATTCACCATCAGTGAAGGAAAGCAGCTCTGCTGCACTCTTAATCTTTCCAAGGGGGAAAAAAAACAAACACTTTCAAATAAGGAGCTGAGGAAGAAAGTCTCAACCCCCCTTGTTTTGCTAAACCTCTTGGCTTGGCTTTGCTCTCTCTGTTTTGTTACCTCTTAAAGAAATTTAGTGCTGTGCTGGCATAAAAGTTCGGTGAGGAAAAGTACTTTAACTTTACTGTGGAAAAAAATAAAACGGAAAAGTGGGTAAGACCCAAGAAATAAATAAATTACACTTCTGGAATATATAAATGGGGCAAATTATGTTTTAAACAATCAGGTATCACTGACCAGAAACATTAATCCCAACCTTTCCGTCCACCAAGTGAACTCATATTTATTTTATGCGCACAATTTGTTGGTTTCTGGGATACCAGGCCTATGAGGCACTCTCACTGTCTTGGCCTTCCGAGCAAGCTCTTGCTTGCAATCTAGTAAAAGAAATAAGCAGAGGGCAATTCACTGCGCCTTGTTTTTTTTCCGCGGTTGCTCAGAGCAGAGTTAAATTCCAGTCCAGTTAACCCGTGAGGACAAAACATACTTAAATAATTACAGCAACTGAGAAGTAAGAAACTGATAGAAGTCCCCAGTAAGGGTGTCTAAGCACCTCTTCCTGTGAGTAGGGAGCTGGCGAGCTGGACTTCCTGGCCAGTGATTTGGAATGCTGAATGGGGCGCAGAGGAGGGGACATGGGGGGTGAAGTTACCTGGGAGCTCAGGTAGACTTTGAGGCACTCCTCGCACACGGCCTTCTTGCAGCAGGGCAAGGGCTTGATAGGCTTGTCTTCCAGGCACACCCGGCACATCAGCACCATGAGGGGCGCATAGGGATCCCCTACCCCACCCAGGCCGGAGTAGGGCGGAGCTCCCAACAGGCTGGGCACTGAGAAAGGCTCGGGCGCCAGGTAGAACTCCAGCTCGATGCTGCCGCCATCGGGGGACAGGGGGTCCGTTGGGAGGGACAGCCGGGGGCTCGGAAAGGAGGCGGGGGCGCTGGGAGGGTCCATCACCGGCGGAGCCCGAGGTGGCGAGGCGGGCGGCGAGAGCTGCTCCGCGGTGGGGTCCTGGGGCAGGTCGTTCTCCACGCAGAACACCGAGCAAAAGACTTGCCTCTTGGCGCGGGGCGGGCGCCGTTGAGCCAGCACGTCCAGGACCAGTGCGTCCGGGGACCCAACGCGGGTCCTCGGCTTCGGCTCCTCTCCGGGGGGCACCTCCTGCTGTTCATCCCCTCCCTCTTTTCGGTCCCCAGCTTCTTCCTCCTCCTCTCCCAGCTGCTGTTGCAAAGTCTGGGGGTCGAGGGGCACGGTGAGTGCCAGTCCCGCGGGCTGCCTGGCTGCTTGGCTCTCCGTCCAGCCTGGGGCCCCCCGGCTCCGTGCGGGCTCAGGGGCGCTGGTGTCGGCGCAGCCCGAGTCGCTTCCGCAGCCACCGCCACTCGGGTCCGCGGAGGCGGTGCACGGCCCGGGCGCCCCGCCGCTGTCCCCCCGCGGCCTCGGGGGGTCGGGGTGGCCCGTGGCGGCTCCAGTGGGGTGTCCCGCCTCCTGGGGCCCTCCGCCGCTCACCGTGCTCTGCTCCTCGCCCATCGCCGCCCGCGGCCCGCGCCGCCGCTGCCCATCCAGCCGCCGGGACCCCCACCCGGCGCCGGCGGGCAGCGGGGGCAGTGGCTCGGCTCGACTGGGGGCTGTGCTTCTGCTTCCGGGTGCCTCCCCCGAGTCCGGGACGCCACGAGCTCCCTCCGGGGAGCCCTTGCTCCCGGGCCGCGGAGCGCCGGGAGCCGGGCCCGGCCCGCTGCTCCTCCTCCTCGTCCTCCCGCGCGGCCAGGCACAGCCTCGGGGGCGCCAAGGGCCGCTGTCTCCGGGCGCGAGCGCGCCCGTCCCACATGCAGATCGGGGCGGCGCCGGGGCCCCGCGAGCCCCGGGCGGGGCAGAGGGGTCCGGAGGGAGGCGGCGTCAGTCCCGCGCCATCGCGTGTCCCAGCTGCGGGCCGCGCGGGACGGGCGGCCGGAGGGCGGTGGTCCTCGGGTCTAGGGGCCTGTGGCGCCGCCGCGGCGCACGCCCGGAGGTGCAGCCAGAATGCAGGCGAGCCGCGGGGACCGCGGGGCAGAGGCCGGAGCGGGCGACCTCCCTTTCCTCCTGCTTCACCTAGCGCCCTGCTCGCGCCCCTGACCCCACCCCTTTGGCGCACACCTCCCCACACGTACTCACGCTCACTGGCACACGCGCGCTCACCCACACGCACCCCCGAGTGGGTGTGATCTTAGGAGCCGCGATGCGCTCTCGCTCCCGGAATTCACGCTCGGCCTCGACAAAACCCTTCTGAGCAGGCAGGCTGGCCTTTGGGCCAGGCATCGAGTAGAACTTCCTACAAAACTACTCAATGGTCGGAGCTGGAAGGAGAAAACACTGGCTACAGAGCATTTGATTTCTCTTCTTTCTCTTGGATCCATCCGATTTTCAATCCCCCAAAGAGGGCGTTCAGAGAAGTAACTCTAGGAATTATTCATTGAAAATGTGGTATATAAAGCTCTCCGTTTTCTGCCTAATGGGGTAAGAAGGATTTGAAATCCACGCACAAGCGAAAAAGCACTTTTAAGCTGGACCAGAGGAGCGAATGGAATCCTGATGAGCACTGATAACTAATGAATTTAAGATTTATCACTTTTTCCTCCTCTTCAGTTTTCTCTTATGAACTATTTTTAACCCTTTAAATATTCCGAAATGAGGAGCACAAGATCGTAAAATGGCCTGGCCTCGTTATGAAACTGAATCATTGGTGGGAATCATGAGGAGTTTCATTAGCATAACCATATTTATCTTCAAAAACTGTTTCCAAGACAACAATTATATTTGAGCCAGAACTTAATTATGTGTTGATCTATCTTTATTTTACAGGAAGTATTAGTCACCCAGACTGGCGTGTTTTAGTTCCCTAAAGCCAATGAAAACAGTTTTGGGAAGCCAACTCTTGTTTTTTCCATCTTGACAGAGAATTCAATTTACACATTCATGTAATAGGAAGGAGCTGTGAAGTGTGTACAATTTTTTTTTATCTTGAACTTGTTACTGGGTTGTTCTAAAATATTTTCCAAATCAGATACAAATACCAGAAAGGTAACTACCTGTGCAACACTAAAGACGACAGTGTAGCACCATAGACTATATCTGTCAGAGTGTCTGATGCTCAGTTGCACCCCAAAGGGATGAATCCAGCCTGTCAGTCTAAATGCCATCTCGTTTATCAGTCTGGCCCAAGAACCAAGATTTCTTATTTGGAAGATTAAATGCTATTCAGAGATTTTTTTTCAAGTTGGCTAATTAATTTCCTGGTAACTGCTGTTTCTGCCAAATGATACCTCTAGTATTTATTGTTTTAAAGGCAGGAACAAGAGGCCCACATGTGCACCTTCTGTGTATGTACCTGAAAACTATTCTTTCAAAAGGCTGACAAAAATATTGTTTTCCAGGTGACCACAGGCTGAGAGTAAGACTAGAGTAACCATAGTGGATAGAAAAAAAAAGTGTATCTCCAGTATCTGTAGGAGTGAAACCCCTCAAGGCCCTCCCATAGTTTGGGTCTCCTGACCCCTACACACATTTGTCATAGGTATTCCAAGAATTTGTTCTTGCAAAGCCCACCATTTTTTTTTCCTCGTACCTCAGGTTTCAGTTCATTGGCAGGGCTTTCCTAGATACAGAACCAGCTTGAAGTTACTGCTGGGATTCCTGAACGCAGCCCATGGCTCTCGGCCCTTCTTATTGCCGTGACTTCCTCTCTGCAGAATTCATCTGGCCTCTGGGAAAATAGAAGCATGCAGACCATATCTCCACCCCCCAGACAGCCTCAGACTTGTCTGAATCATGGGCCCAGCATCCCCTGGTGCTCAATCTGGGATCCATGGGACACTGGCTGCGTGGAAATAAATTAAAAGGCAAAGTTAAAACACTGGTTCTATCATCAATTTCCCCTGAAAAGACATGCGTGAAGTACCTATGACGATTGTACTGAGAGGGTTCACTTTTTAAAAATGATTGTTTGAAAATATACTCTGGCATAAATTTCCCTTATCTACCACAAGCTTAATATTCTTGAAATGTATACCATCTGCTTATGCCAGACTGTGTACAGCTTTTAGTATGACATAAGCACTATCTGCCACTACCAGCTTCGGTTCTCAATGTTTCTTCACCTGCAGTAAGCTATGCACCTTCCCTAAGCCCAAGACTTCAAGTTGGAGAAGTGACGTAGTCAACTGCTTTGAGTAGGTTTCGAACATTATTTTGTGCTATTTCCACTTTTCTTATCCCGGCCTTTAAATATGACTTGTTTTGGTTTTCTTGACAATTTTTATTCAGACATTAATCAGAAAATTAAAAAGCCTAGCTGTGTTAACTTATTAGAAAAGTGTGATGAGGTATTGAAAAAGTTGTAAATCATTAAATTTTACATATTAAAGGTACAACTCATCTTTTAACTGTTGTGGAGAAGAAATACATAATGTTTCAGTATCATGAAATAATTATACAACAAATACCTGACTTGTTTTTCTACCAGTCCTTCAATGATCAAATCAGGTAAAAAGAAACACAAATCACTTCCTGAAAAGAAATGAACAGGGTGAAATGGTTTCCTAGGTCTTCTGACAGGCGCAGTGACGTGTTTCCTACTTTTCTCCCCTCTCCAGCCGTGGAGGAAGAGACCTTCACATTATTAGGAAAGGGCATCATATACAACAGAGAGGAATATAATTATTTCACTTTCTTTTTGCACCTAAATTCCCTAAGGAAAATCCAAAGAGCTGACTTTTACAAGATAATGTTAAAAATAAAACAAAACAGTGCAGGTCTTCGAATTGTAAAAGCAAAGCCCCAAAGCCTGGAAAACAGAGAAAACCAAGAATAAGAAGGGGGAGTGCAAAAAAGAAAGGAAGGAAGGATGGCAGGCCCTACTGCTCAGAATAACCACTGAAACCACTTTAACACACTGGCAGACTTTGCTCTCGTGTTTGCATCTGTGGCTCTTAAATGCATATTAAATGATACGTGCTCTTTTTTGTTTTTCTTTAGTGATATGTTCTGAACATTTTTCATATTATTCAAACATCTATACATCGGTACATAAAGAATTTTACTATATAGATGTGTCATAATTTAACCAATTTCATTTTTAAAAGTTGGCTATTTATGACTTTAAATATACATAATACTTAACATGTTAATATGCATTATATTAACATAGAAAATAAACTTTGTGTACATTCCTAACGTACCACAGCATAAAGTCCTGAAAACTAAATTGCTGCAGAAAAGGGTAGATATAATACTGAGGGTTTATCACAGAAACTTAGCACCGATTTATAGTCCCATCCATAGTGAGAGTGTGAGGGAGACTACTTCTCTAATCGTCATAAGGAGGTTTTTGAAAATTAAAAATGGTGTAACTAATACGTCACTTTTTAATTCATGAGTGCACTCTTTTAAATAAAAAGGGAAAAAGCAAATGTTGATTGTCAATGACTCTTGGGATATGTGTAATGCAACACTATATATTATCACACTTTATTCCTGAGGTTAGGGTTGTGACACCTTCCCCTTCTTTATCTTTTTAAATTTCCTCTTTATGTCTTCTGGTGACGATAGGGCTCCAAAAATGTTCAGAGCTCAACTCAGTCATAGTTAATACTTCTAAATCCGAGATGCCCATCTCTCATTGATAAAATACAGATGCATTTACTGAATTCCCCCAAACTCGTTCCCTAATGATACTGTGCCAAGGAAATCCCACCTCAGCCTGCGCCGTGGAAGCAGTTGGATTAAGAGAAGAGTTTCACTAACAGCGCAACACCAGCCCTTCCTCACTTGAGAGGGCCAGTCACCTCTTCGCTGAAGGAGTGCCCAAGACCTTGCAGTTTCAAGGCAACTCAAAGTTTCCACTGCTGTGGTTCTTGTTTACTAGACGGGGTCAGCCCTACCTCTGCATCTAGAAATCCCCAGTCTCCTCTTCCCAAGGCACTTGATCACATGAAGAGAGAGGCAAGTTCTCTCTGTTCCTCAGCTTCCCTTTCTGCAAGGGGCGTCAGGTCACAGCGGCCTCCTGACAGGCTTTGTTTACAGCAGGAGTCAGAAGAATTTACAGCCTGGCTCCTCACAGGCCCTGAGACTAGAATGCCTTCTTTGTTGGGTAAACAAGTGCCAGATAACCCTCTTCTTGTACAGCCCCCGTACCATCCTTGTGGGTCTTTCACAGTGCAGGGTATCATTTTTTCCAAACTAAAGATTAACCCAGCATCAAAGCAACAGAGACAAAGCTTTTGGATTTGCTTAGCAAAAGGGAAAGTAAATCTCTTCCAAATTAGGGAAGAAGGAAAGGGTAATTTAAAGAAAATCTGTTAAAACAAAGGAGAAGTGCTTATCCAACTGAATTAAGTGAAAAAAGCAAGAAAATGTAATGCATAACACGATCACAACACTGTAGCATGTATATGACACAATAAAGACAAAAGTAATAGTAGTTATCCCCCTGAATGCCCCTTTCCTGGCAGCGGATGGAAATCTGGCTGTGATCGACCTCCCCACAGAAAGGCCTAGGAAACCAGTGTGGAGCAGGAAGAGCAGAGCCTTGAGCTTAGGGCCAGCCGGGACCCTTGGAAACGAACATGCCAAAGGACCCCACAGAGGTGCCCAGGGGTGCCCTCCAGATCAGAAGTCCTGGACAGGGGTCAGCCATATGCACCCAGGAAACGAAAGGGACCAGCCCATTCTTGAACATTACTTTCTGAAATATACTTTCTGCTGTAAAACTGTTGTTCTCAATTGGAAAACATCTCCACAACAACCTAGACAGGAAACCTGTCCGGCCTTTCTGCGCCAAATTGCAAACTGAGCTATCCTCTCCTCTGGCCTTGACTGTTAGGGGGCTGGGCTCACTGACTCAGCGGCCCCTAGTCCCTAATGAAGTCCCTTCTTTCTGAGGAAAAAAAAGTTAATCGTAATTATTATGTAAGGGTGGTGATGTGGTGATGAATTTCTTCTCACTTCCTAAAATTTCTAAGTTACTCTGTTGCTTTTATAACATCATGTAAGAACCAGAAACAGAAGATTTTTCAAAAGAGTGAAACAGTTGCAATCTAATGAACAGGAACATAGGCTCGGTGTCAATAGAAGTTACTTGCACGCAGAGTTGTGACAGCTAAGGTAGGCGAGTCCTTCTGCTTGTGTTACAATTCAGCTCAACAAGCATTTCCCGATGGTCCTTTAGATCCTATGTCAGCTCTGGAAAATTCAGTTTATTTATTTGTTCAATGGAGAAAATGTTCTTTTCCCCAAATTTCATTTCTTTAATAGTAACTTTATAACATCTACAAAATACTTTAAACTGTCCACAGCATATCTTTCCTGTATATGAATGCCCAGTTCCTAGCCTTCTACATATGTTTAATTTGCAACAAAATATTTTTAAAGGAAAAATGAAAGAATGGTCTTCTATGTTTACTCAATCTTTATGTAGAACTATGGTTCTCAAATTGTGTTCCAAGGTACCCTGAGGCACAGCAGCAAACTGTAGGGCCATCATGGGATATTTATTGAATTGGCCCAAGAGTTCATTTGTTTCTTTTCTGTAAGATGGCTAATTGTCTTTAGTTGTCTTTAACTTCCTTCGAAACCATTTTGTTACATTGGACTATGACAGCTGTCATATTAGCGCGCATTTAAAAAAATATCAAAACTAATGACTTTTTGTGCAGCTATTTTAATATTTAAGATGGAAGAAAATAAGCAACATTTTTTGGCATATATGCTTTATTATTTTAAAAAGGAACAAATGTAACTGAAATGTAAAAAAAGATTTGTGCAGTGTATGAAGAAGGTGCTGTGATTGATTGAATGTGTCAAAAATGGTTTGCTAAGTTTCATGCTGGAGATTTCTCTGGACTATGCTCCACAGTAGGGTAGACCAGTTGAAGTTGATAGCAATTAAATTGAGACATTAACTGAGAGCAACCAATGTGTTTTTTTAAGATTTTATTTATTTACTTTTTGAGAGAGGGAAAGGGAGGGAGAAAGAGAGGGACAGAAACACCAGTGTGTGAGAGATCACATGCCCCCGTCTGGGGACCTGACCTGCAACCCAGGCCCATGTCCTGACAGGGAATGGAACCAGTGACCTTTTGATCTGTGGGCCATCGCTCAATCCACTGAGCCACACCACCCCGGGCAGAGAACAATCAATGTTATATCACATGGGAGATAGCCAACATACTCAAAATATCCAAATCACTAAACTTATGGCTGAAAATGAAAAATGTGTCTTTTACAGAAAAAACAAAATGACTTTTTGGCCAACCCAATAAAATTCTTCAGGGAATCACAGCATCACCTGTTGGGCACAATGCAAACTACTACTGTTAAGTTATTAAGAATTTCTTTTGGCCTAAAGGACTCCATGAAAAATTACTGAGACACAGTGCTCCATAAATCAAGAGAGTTTGGAACCTTGGGTTGGAAACCCAGCGTATAGGGCAAAAACCATAAGGTAGAGACCCTAATCTCTTAGAAATTCATATTTAAAACTTACAAAAGTCATTTGTGTATTAAAGGATTAATCTTGGCTAAAGAAAAGTTTGGTGCTTGCCCTCAGACCCTGGGAGGTAGCTTCTAGGCTTTGACTGAAGGAATAGCCTAACCAGTGAGTCTCATTGCTTACCTGGGATCCTTAGCCCAGGCTCTTAGCCTGTGCTAACAATGTGACTTATGCTGGGGTCTTGGGTCATTTGGCATCAGCTGTCCTAATGGAGGGGCTGGAACTAAGATCAGCCATGCCTGTCTCACTAACTTCTAATGCAAACCCTGGACACACATGCCTGGCGAGCATCTGTGGTTGGCAATATCCTATGCATATTGTCACACATCATTACTGAGAGAAATAAATGCTGGCCACACATTGCACTAGGGGAAGATAGCTGGTGGCTTCATGCCTGGCCTCTCTCGGACCTTGCACTGTGTATCCTATCCTGTTGTGAATTTTCATCTCTTCTTTCACTGCAATAAACCATACTGTAAGTTAACAGTTTGGCTGAGTTCCGAAAGTCTTTCTGGAGAAGTATTGAACCTGGAGGGTATTCTTGGCAACTTTTTAAACTACAACAATTCAAAAACACAAGTTCACGAACATTTTTAGTTTTCCATTTTTCTTGTTTTCCCTAGCAAGAAGATGTCATTGAGAAGGTCTGATATTCACTAATGCAAGATAAGACTAGTTTAATATAAAATAAAAATAAGTGAAAATGTATTACCTTGTTCTGGTCACACAAGAAAGTTGATTTCCTCTGATAATAGAGATAAGTAACTGAACTGACCTTTTTTTTAATATACAGGTTGCTTGAGATTGGTTTTAACATTTTGCTTGACAAAATTCAGCAAGAGGATTAAATGATTCTGAAATTTTCTAGACTGACAGCTTAAGCCATTCAGTTGTATTTATTTTACAATTATAGAAATAATATTATCTATTTATCTCTTAACACACTGTTACCAAGTTGGAATGGGAAAACCCAGCTGCCTTTGGGGGCTGTTAAATATCACAAGCTGCTTCTCAAACATTGTGGAATCAATAAAGCTGAAAATATTTTCTCAAATACTTAAAAAAAATTTCTCAGCATGTTAAGTACCTTAAAAGGCTTTTTATATAAATATTCTTAACTCACAGCTCCTGCCAAGATGAAGGCATACGTAGCTATGTCTCGTTTCTTCCCACAACCAAAAGAAGGCTAACAACCAATTTAAAACCAAAAAACAAACAGAACTGCCAGAAAATCAAACTGTATGGAAGTCTGATAACCAAGGAGTTAAAAAAGAAAAATTCGTTCAGACTAGTACACCGAGACAAACAAATATGGCCCAAATGAACGAACAGGTCAAAACTCTAGAAAAAGAACTAAACAACGAGGAGGTAGCCAACCTATCAGATGCAGAGTTCAAAACATTGGTAATCAGGATGCTCACAGAAATGATTGAGTACAGTCACAAAATAAAGGGAGAAATGAAGGCTATGCAAGTGAAATAAAAGAAAATATACAGGGGATCAACAGTGAAGAAAAGGAAACTGGGACTCAAATCAATGATTTGAAACAAAAGGAAGAAATAAACATCCAACCACAATAGAATGGAGAAAAATAATTCAAAAAAATGTGGAGAGGCTGAGGAACATCTGGGACAACTTTAAATGTTCCAACATCCAAATTATAGGGGTGCCGGAAGGAGGAGAGGAATTGAAAACTTACTTGGACAAATAATGAAGGAAAACTTTCCCAGTCTGGTGAAGGAACTAGACATGCAAGTCCAGAATGCTTAGAGAGTCCCGAAGGAGTTGGATCCAAGAAGAAACACACCAAGGCACATCATAATTAAATTACCCAAGGTTAAAGATAAGGAGAGAATCTTAAAAGCAGAAAGAGAAAAGGAGACAGTTACCTACAAAGGAGTTCCCATAAAACTATCAGCTGACTTCTCAAAAGAAACCTGACAGGCAAGAAGGGGCTGGAAAGAAGTATTCAAAGTCGTGAAAAGCAAGGACCTACATCCAAGATTACTCTATCCAGCAAAGCTATCATTTAGAATGGGAGGGCAGATAATGTGCCTCCCAGAAAAGGTAAAGTTAAAGGAGTTCATCATCACCAAGCCCTTATTATATGAAATGTTAAAGGGACTTATCTAAGAAAAAGAAGATAAAAAACTATGAACGGTAAAAAGACAACAAACTCACTACTATCAACAACTGAACCTAAAAAACAAAAACTAAACAAACAACTAGAACAGGAACACAATAATAGAAATGGAGCTCACATGGAGGGTTAACAGTGCAGAGGGAAAGGGGGAGAATGGGGGAAAAGGTACAGAGAATAAGAAGCACAAATAGTAGGTACAAAATAGACAAGGGGAGGTTCAGAATAGTATAGGAAATGGAGAAGCCAAAGAATTTACATGTACGACCCATGGACATGAACTAAGCAGAGGTGGAATGCTGGAGGGAGGGGGGTGGAGGGGAGAGGGGGATAAAGGGGAGAAAAAAACGGGGCAACTGTAATAGCATAATCAATAAAATATACTTAAAAAACAAATATTATTAACTCATTTAAATGTTATTTTTTTCTCTTCTTTAGAAGACTTTGGAGCTGTTATGAACTTCATGAGAATAATATGGTATTTCATAATTGTCAAAAGGGAAAAGGACAAGACTGGACAAATGAATACCTTTATCTCAGTCATATTTTGTCATTGGTTGTATATTCACCTGAACTTTTCTGGACCTCAGTTTTTACCTCTGCAAACTGGGAAGGTTGGACTAGATGACTCTAAGGTTCATCTCAATACTAAAGTCATTTTCCATTTAACCAATAGGTGTTAATCTGAACTTTGTGCACATTGTTGTGAAATGCATAGGGCTTATAAATAGTGAATGTAACTCAATCCATTCCCTGAGGAATCTTGCAATTAAACAGAGAAGACAGATCCCAAACTATAATATCAGAGGTTTTGATGGATGCTATCATAGAACTATAAACTTGGGACTTTGGAAGTCGCAGTGCAGGGAAGATTTCTGCCTAAGGGGATCATAGAAAGTTTCACGGAGGACCTGAAGATGAATTAGCTTTTGACAGGTGGAGAAGGAGGTAAGGATAATACATATTTCAGTAGGGGAATTATATGAGCAAATGCATGATGGCAGAACATATGCAGTGCCTTGAGTGGAGCTAGTGGTCCTGGGTGTCTGATCATATGCAACGTGTAGAGAAAGGACAGAAGACCAGGCAGGAAAGATAAGCTGACCCAAAATTGTTCAGGGGCTTTGTGCTGAATAGTTTTGTTTTCCCTTCTGAATCCCCTTTTTGCTTTTGCTCTGTGTCCCTGGAGGCTGACCCACAGAGGCATGTGACAGTAGCTTCATTTGCCCTCTGCTTTCCAAAGCCGTTCAACCCAGGGAAAGCACCGGCAGGTAACCAGAGTTTTGGTCTTTATTTTCCTGGCTCTCAGTTGGCTGGTCCCTGTGCATCATCTGTGCCCTACTACCAAAGACCATGGGTGCGATCATTGCTGGGTTCTGAGAGTCTCTCCTGGCCAAAGGGAGGTACACTACTTTCCTAGGGCTGCTGTAACAAACCAGATTGTCTAAAAAACTAAAAATGTATTGTCTTATAGTTCTAAAGGCTAGAAATATGAAACCAAAGTTTCAGCAGGGCCATGGTCCCTCTGAAATCTGTAGGGGGAAAAATCTTCCTCCTCTCTTCTAGGTTTCTGGGTTTGCCAGAAATCCTTGCCATTTCTGGGCTTGTAGAAGCACCAGTCCAACATTTGCCACTGTCATCATCTGGCCACCTTCTCTCTATGTGTCCGTTTCCATGTCTCTTCTTATATGGACATCAATCATAATGGATTAAGGGCCCACACTGCTTCAGTATGACCTTATATTAGCTAATTACATCTGCAATAATCCTAGTTCCAAACAAGATAACATTCTGAAGTACTAGGGGTTAGGTCTTCACATATCTTTTGAGGGGACACAATTCAACTTATAACAGGAGGTAAGGTTCCCCAGAGTTGCTAATCCCAGGGTACCACCCTATGCCTTCCACAAGTTCTAAACCCTGTCCCCATCTTTGTAATTGGACCCTAACTGAGCTTTGTTAAGCTACTCAACATGCTTCTACTATCTGTTTTCTTCAGAGATTCTGATTATGTATATTGATTGCCTTGACAATGATTTGACCAGGTGTTTTATTTTGTTTTGTTTTAGACATTGGGATATATGTAGCAGGAGAGTAATAATCAGTTCTGGGTGTAAGAACAATAGATATTGTGGAAAAGTAAAATATGCATTAGAAAAAGGAGACACAGGAAGCAAGATATGTTATAGTAGCCTATTGTTATGGTATGCTCTCTTGTTGAGATATGACAGGGTCTCTAGTGGAAAGGAACACGCATGGCTTCCTGTATCCCAGAGAAAAATCCAGAGTCTTCTTTAAGGTCTTTCATTAGGTTTCCCCTTTTCTCAGGTCCCTGCCCCCACTCTCCCCCCACTCACTACACAGACTCTCATTGGCCCTTCATTATTCCACAAATGTCCTATCACACTCTTACTCCAGGGCCTTGATCCCTGTTTCCTCTGCCTGGCGAGTTCTTGCACCTAGGCTCTGCTCAACATGTCCCTTTGTCGTAGAGACCTTCCTTACCAACCTCAGTAAAACATCACCACCCTTGTGTATCTCATCCCCGGTCATCTCTAGCCCTTTAGTTTCTTTTTCCCTCAAATATATACCACGTGACATAGTATATATTTATTTATTTATTATTTGTTAATTGTGTCCCTCCCCTCTTAGATTTTGAGCTCCATGAGAAAGGGGTATTTTTCTGTTTGTTATTTTGTTCCCAGTGGATAGAAATGTGCCTCACAATAGTAGTTGCTCAATAAACACTTACTAAATGGTAGTCACCATTAGAGATAGAATCTATGGGATATGGTAATAGATGTAATGTAGTGAAAAGGATGACATACAAGGAATTAAATATAGTTCCAATCTCACCTGGTCTGTCCCCCCACCCCTGCCGCTTAGGTAAACCTGATTTCACACAATGATTTTTATGCCTTTCTAAAACAAGATTTTCTAACCTAGTTTCGTTATTTCTGCATTCACATTTCAACAATTTTTTTAAAATTTCAAATTTATTTATTTATTTATTAATTTATTTATTTATCTTTCATTTGTAGACAGAGGGGAAGGAGAAAGAGAGGCACAGAAACATCAGTGTGTGGTTGCCTCTCACGTACCCACAACAGGGATCTGGCCGCAAGCCAGGCATGTGCCCTGACTGGGAATCAAACCTGTGACCTTTTGGTTCATAGGCTGGTGCACTGTATCCACTGAGCCACACCAATGAGGACTCAAATGTCTTTTAAAAAACCCTAATGTTCATGATAGAAATCAGTAATTTTTATGAGACATGTGAACAGATTGTAACTCAAATACATTTTTAAGATGGTGCCTCAGGTTTGTATTCTGTTCCTAGAGTTTATTAGCAGATTATACTGATACTGTTCTATGTGTGGGTTGTGGCTGAGACTTCTGTAGCTTTTTCCCCTTTCCTTTAACTTCATGTAACAGTCTTATTTGCCTATGCCTCATTAGTTGATGCAATGCTTCCTTCTTTATATGAAATAATTAATTTAGAGAATTAGTCAATGTATTTAACATGATTATCCATCTTGTTCTTGTTCTATGATATTTGTTATTTAATTGCTTGCTTCCAATTTTATGGATGACTAAGAGTTACTGTGAAATTACAACTCAACAAGGTCCTATGATACAGGCTTTCCCACATCTAAGAAACTGTCCAGCATGGTGCCAGCATTTTTCAAAATGGCATCTGAGGATGAAATTCTGCAGGCATATGGGGACACAGTCTGCTGACCTCTAACTGTTATAGTAAGTCATACATGGATCTGTAAAACTTCTCAGACCCTATACCCTAGAGAGTATCTATGTTATTAAGAATAGTCCTTTTCACCCTGATTAGTGTGGCTCAGTGGATTGAGCACTGGGTGAACACCTGAAGGTTGTAGGTTTGATTCCCGGTCAGGACACATGCACAGGTTGTGGCCTGGTCAGGAGCCAGGTTCCCAGTTGGGGGCATGAGAGAAGCAACCAATCAATGTTTCTCTCACACATCAATGTTTCTTTCCCTTTCTCTCTCTGTCCCTTCCTCTACCTCTAAAAATAAAAAAATGAAATCTTTTAAAACACATGCCTAATTCTTTAATAAAAAAGGACAGTCCTTTTAAATTCATAGGAAAAATGAAGAAAGAAAATTAGGATAATTTTTAATGTTACCAGTGATAAATAACCATCAATGAACTTGAATCAAACATGATGACTTTTGGGAAAACTATCTTCTTTGTTTGCCTCAGATCGTATGATTAATAAAGTGTTTTAAACTCTAGATATAATACTTATTTTTTATGGTCATTAAAATGCAGCTGTGAGAACTCAGAGTGTACAACCTTTTTTTTCTGTTTTACAAATACATTTCTTATTGTTTATTGTATTACAGTTGTCCCAATTTCTTTTTCTCCTTTGCCCCACTTCACCTGGCCCACCCCTCTCACACATAATCAATCTCCTCTCACTGTCCAGGTCCATTAGCCATTCACACATGTTCTTTGACTAATCCCTTCCCCTCCTTTTCACCATTGTCCCCCTCACACCTCCTCTCTGGCTGCTGTCAGTCTCTTCCATGTTTCCATTATACTGGTTCTTTTTTTCTCATTAATTTATTATGTTCATTAGATTCTTCTTATAAGTGAGATCGTATGGCATTTGTCTTTTTGCTGACTGGCTTATTTTACTTAGCATAATAGTCTCCAGTTCCATCCATGTTGTAGCAAAAGGTAAGACTTCCTTCTTTCTTTCTGCTGCATAGTATTCCATTGTGTAAATGTATTACAGTTTTTTAATCACTCATTTACTGATGGGCACTTGGGCTGTTTCCAATACTTGGCTATTGTAAATAGCACTGCTATGCAGATAGGGGTGCATATGCTCTTTTGAATTGGTGTTTCAGGATTCTTAGGGTATATTCCCAGCAATGGAATCACTGGGTCATAATGCAATTCCACTTTTAATTTTTGAAGGAAATTCCATACTGTTTTGCACAGTGGCTGCACCAGTCTGCATTCCCACCAAGAGTGCACTAGGGTTCCCTTTCTCCACAGCCTCACCAGCACTTACTGTTTGTTGATTTATTAATGATAGCCATTCTGGCAGGTGTGAGGTGGTATCTCATTGTGCTTTTAATTTGCATCTCACTGATGGCTAGTGATGTTGAAGATTTTTTTCATATGTCTATGGGCCCTCTGTAAGTCCTTGGAGAAGGGTCTATTCAGGTCCTTTGGATTACTTGTCTTCCTGGTGTTGAGTCACATAAGTTCTTTATATATTTAGGATATTAAACCCTTATCCAATGTATCATTGGCAAATATATTCTCCCCTATGGTCAGTTCCCCTTTCATTTTGATGATGGTTTCTTTAGCCATGCAGAAACTTTTTTTTAAATTTACAATACTCATTTGAAAGACTATTAAGTAAAAGTTAAGATAGGAACTTAGATAAAAATTCAGTTGTTTATTAAAAAATTATAATCAAATTATTTTAAAAATCCAATTATGACAACTTCCTGGCTAGGAAGAATTATTATTGTTGGTTTTATGCCATATTCCTCTAAATTCAAAGCAGCCAGATTATTTCTGCTGAGGTTAGCTCTGCAAAAATATTGTGAAATAAACAATGTGGGTGCTGGTGTTTCTTCTACTTATTTTGTCATGATGTAAGTTCTGGAATCTTGTGCTGCTTCTTGGAAAATAGTGCTGCCCATCCTATTAATCTGTCAAGACCCAGAATTTCCCTTAATCATTCCCTCCATCAAAACCTACCTTCCCTATGTCCAATTCCTTCAGGCCTTTGTGCTGCCCTCCGAATGACCAGGGGTCAATATTATCCTTAATACTATCATACATATCTGTAGCATGATTCCAATGTGTTGTCCCATGCTTTATCTCATGCCATTATTCAACACTATACCCCAGGAATGTGTACTATATAGAAGTCAGCAAACTCTAGCTCACTATCTCCTTTGGTACAGCCCTCAAGCTAAGCAGAGTTTTTATGTTTTTAAGAAGCTATTACTAAAAATAAAGGAAAAGAATATGAAACAGAATGTCTGCTAAAAAGTAGAAAATACTTATTATATGCCTCTTTACAGGTGAAGTTTCCATTGCTGGATTCTCTTTCTCTTGCTCTCAATTTCTTTTTCTTAGGATGGAATGAGAATAATTACTCCCTTCTCACTAACCATAGCCTGAGACCCTGCTGTCTTTACTCATCAGTCTCTTTGAAGATGCAGTAGGGAGAAAGCAATGGAATGGTAGGGATAAATAAGACAAAGGGAGAGGAAAGGATGGGGATACAGACAGTTGCATTATGTTAGAAGAACATGAATAAAAGATTCCAAAATAGGAACTACTTTTTCTTGTTCTTCTTAAACTCAAATGTACCCTCAGAGGATGAACAATTAATAATAAGAAGGATGAGAAGTAGGAAGAAGATAAAAATCGAGTACTTTTGGTTACTTACTTTGTACCAAGAACTCTAGGATGTATGTTCACATACATTATCTTACTTAGTTCTCAATATATACAAATAGTGTCCTATATAAATCAATTACTCAAGAATGATCTGTGATTCTTAGCAGCTCATAAAATAATGTGGCCCGAAAGACATCTAACACAAAGACAGAATAGACAGAGGTTAGTAATATGTATTAAGCTGCAGGAGTAAAATCCTTAGGACACAGTCCAAATTGCTGTTATTGGATATGCAACACCAAAAAGCTTTGGCCAATTTCCATCTATGTTAAGTTTTAAATCACATAATTATTTGGTCTTCAGTTTTTTCATCTACAAAATTAGAGGGATTACATGGATCACTTGAATGTATTCTATCTCTAAGGGTTATTGGCCTAAAATGCCATCACTAATTAAACTGAATAATTGCATTCTTTCAGGTCCAAAGCCTACCAACAATTAAGACAATAAAATGTTGCAAGGAAATTGTATCGCAACTTTGACTCTCCTGAAGTCTATGAATCAAGTTCAATAAAAAATACAACTTTTCAAAATACATATCTACTTTTCTTGATATGCCAGATACTATAATAGAACATATTCTCCTAGAGATTTAACAGTTCTGTGTTTTTCAAATTTTAAAAACTGACAATCAAGTTCTGCTTCAATGGCCATATACGTTTCTATTGAACTCACCCTCCCTTACATAATACCCCTGATATCCCTGCTCTCAGATCATATATAATAGTTAATTGGAAAAGGCTCTTAGGCCTATCTATAAAAGCCTTAGTCACCAGGCTTTGAAGGAAATCGTAGGAGAATATTTTTGTGACTTGAGCATAGCAAAGTTTTCTTTGACAGATGAGGAAAAAAATAACTCTAAAAAAAACAAATTGTAAGTTATCAATGTATCAAAGTTTAAAACTGCTCCTCAAAAGAAATGCAAAACCATCAAATTGAAGTCTGGGTGCAAATGTTTTTAAAACGTCTATCTGATAATAAACACTGGAATTTAAGTTGTAGTAATACTTCTATAGGCTGATAGTAAGAAGATCAAACAACCCATACAATGGGCAAAGAATTTGAAGGGAACATTTTTAGAAAGAAGATATATAAATGACAAATAGGCACAAGAAAAAGTACATACATCATTCATTGTCCGGAAAATACAGACTAAAACCTCAAGGGGATACCACTACAAAACCATCAGAAAGGCTAGACTTAAAAAAGTCTCATAACACCAAATGCTGGTGAGGAAGCTGAGCAAGTTAAATTCTCACACATGCTTCTTGGCAATGTAAAAGTGTGTAACTACTTCAAAAGAAGAGTTCTGCATTGCTGTAGAGCTAAACGTATACCTATCCTGTGACCCCGTAATTCTACACGATTGATCGGAGTTTACCTCACAAGTATTCCTCTCTGCCAGGAAGAGGAAAGTGCTAACAAGGTGATGCAGACTGGATATTTTTGTTTTCTCAAAATTTGTGTGTTGAAACCTACTGCCCTAACGTGGTGGCATTTGGAGGTGAGGCCTTTGGGAGTCCTTTTGAGTGGGACTGGTGAACTGGGAAAAGAGGCCCCAGGGGCTGCCTTGCCCCTCCCAGTGTGCCAGGTTACAGTAAGCCGTCTGTGAACTGGAAAGCGGCCCTCACCAGACTTGGAAGCTGCTGGCACATGATCTTGGACTTCTCAGCCTCCTGAAATGTGAGAAACTAATTTCTACTGTCTATAAGCCAACCCATCTGTGGTATTCTGTTATGTAGCCTGAACAAACTGAGACACTATGCCTAATTGTTTTACATAAAAATTCAGATTTAATCTAGAGCAAAAACTTGAGGAGATGGGCTTCTGGGAGAAAAGTGGCCAGATTCTCATGTGAAGAGAGAGCTGAGAGCTCCTGGAAGGCATTGTCCGGTAATGCCTTCTTGCTCTATTTGGCTTTCTATAGGCTTTGGACACGAAAGCATGAAATCTATTCAGTGGTTTTTAAAGATATTAATGTTCAAGTGATTGCATCTCTGCAGCTCCTTTGACCATTTTTGGAAAGGAATTTTTCAGCTGTCACTAACCATCTTATGAGTGGCCTTGAATTAGAAGACAATAAATCACCTACTAAGCAGATGGCATCAACCTACTACACTTCTCCTCTGCCTGATCAATCACAGGACATATGGCCTTTCCCATGGGGCATTTGCAGTGAAATATTTCAGGTAACTCCAACTTTTGCCATGATGCTACTGATTTTAGATATTTTTTCTCCAAATATATATTTCCAATAAACATTTTAATTGTATTATATTATACTTTATTGTTTATCAACAGAACCACGTGTCTTTAACTGTGCAGAGTCCCCTCATTTTTTCTGTCCTCTTTGTCTTCTTTTGGAGTCCTGCTTCTGTTGTTCCAAAGTTCCCATTCACCACCCACTGCTTCCCTCTAATAAAGCAGTTATCTCACAACCTTCTGATTATTGTTTGCTCACCTGTCTTTGCCATCAGACCATAAACTCCTTGAAGGTAGGGGCATCACTTATGTATCTTATATTCCCATCACTTATATATCAGTTGGACAGTCAGAAATACCTGTTGATGAATAAATGAATACAGTTTGAGGATTTATTCAGATTTAGCTAGGCTCTACACGATGAGATAAAGCTAAGAAAATTTGGAGTAGAGCTACAAAAAGGGAAAACAAAGTAAACTGATGCGAAGATAAAATTCCAGGAGACCCTACCTCATGCATCGGTTTGCTGGAGTCCCTCTCTGGGTCACCTTCCTTCCTGGTACCTGGAAAGTTGAAGCTTCAATCAAATGATGGCTTAGATGTATATTTAATCCAACCTCCGCTGAAGCATCCCTAATTCGCAAAGAATACGTTTTTCTAGTGACCGTCTTCGTGTCCCTTAAATTCATTGTCTCCGAGCCTTAAGCAGTACTGGTTAAATATTGACAGATATGAGCTTCTGATTGTGTGGTTTTTGCTATTTATTCCCTTTGTAATGGCATACTTGGCAAATGTGTTTATATTGTGGAATGAAGTGCCGTTAATATATTGCTGTCGTAAAAATAAATACTCAAATTTATCGACTATTTATTGAATATTTGAATAATATTCAAATTTCTTATTTTGGCCTACAAAGACCCATGCAGTCTGGTTCTTGTCCACTTTTTAACTTCATCTCATAACATTCTCTTTTTCCACACCATTCTCTACACCTACAGGTCTTATTTTCTTTCAATATTCCAAGCTTATTTCTACCTTGGGGCTTTTGCACTTGCTATTCCTCTGCCTAGTACGTATGTATTCCCCTCTCTCAACGCCCACCTATGCACGGCTATTTCTTCTCCATGTTCAAGTCTCAGCCCAAATGTAACCGCCTCAGTTTTTCTCTTATTACATCACCCAGAATCATTTTCTTCATAGCACTTACTACCAGAGAAATTGTCACTTTTATTTTTTTATTGACTATTCCATTGGAAGTAAGTTCCATAAAAGCTAAGACCTGTATTATTTCTTCGTTGCTATAAAACCAGCCCTGGTATTTGGAAGAGTACCTGAAAAAAGTAGGCCTTGGCAAAATGTTTTCATGACTAAAGATGAAAGACAGTCTGCTTTCCCGCATCACTTGTCTGTAGCTGACTGATTTCTGGAGTGCTAGGCACAAGTTCTAACATCCACTAACTTCTTCAATTAATTATCAGCTTCTCTGCTAGTCTGTTCCTTGTGATCTCTGGCCTATTATAATTACTTTGGAGATAGGGCTCTTTTATTCTTCTTCTTTGTAATTCTGCACTTTTGTCTCCTCTGGAGCAAATGGCTGTTGATTGTCTGATGGCTGTCCATGGAAGGAGAGGTGCCCTCTGCACAGCTGGAAATATGAAATTACTCTGAAGTAAGAAGCAGCTTTGAGATTGGGATTCATCATTGTAGGGATGAAGCTATGGGGCAAAAATTCTCATGGACAGCTGAGTTCAGGGGGTAAAGAGCAAAGAATCCTAGCTAGAAACTTTGTAAAATGGGAGGAAAAACAGGAGCACGCCTACTTAGTGGAGGGGAGAGGATGGAATGGGGAAGGAGAGTATAAAGGAGTGATTGACAAGAGTGAAGGATTGTGTAGATGAAATAATTTCCTAAAGCTGTGGGATCAAAACATGATTACAAAGTGTTCTAGAAGAAGATGATTGATTAGCCATATATTTGGCATTAGAATTCAATCTTTACTTCCTTAGCAAGCAAAATATTGAATGCATTATTGTGATTTAATGGACTAAATTGTCTGGCCTAATTTTCCAGAAGGAACATCCATACAAATGTATTCCTTTTGCCTTAGATTTATTGGTTCCAAATGTAATTGCATCTGGATTTTCTCCATTTATCTGAGCTTTATTCATTTCCTTTCTTGATAAGCTCATACCTTTTACTGCCTTCTCTTTTGCTATAGTTTTACCTTTACACCATTCCAAAGTCATTTTAAAATGCCCCATGGGGTTGATAGTTCTTGGGTAATGTTGAAGACACAGTAAATAACATGGACCCATTCTTACCTGGAGAAAGGAAGAAAGATGTGTCGCTGAGATGCCCTTGAGAGAGTGGTTGGGAGGGGAACAAAGCCTGCCATAAACATTACACCTTCAGAAGAATTGTGGAAAAAACATAGAATTGTACCTCTTTTCAAAGCAATTAATTTGTCAATCCAGTCAAGTTGGGTTGGAAAGACCAATCAAGTTAGTGGAAAGACCAAGCTGTTCTAGTGCCATGTCTACCATGAATTGGTGAGATGCTTCAGACAAATTGTTTAGCTTTCATGTCTTCAGTTCTTACATTTGTGTGAAAATGGGTTGGACCAGGTGATTTCTAAGGTCTCATTGAGATCTATCACTTTATGGTTTCTTAAAGAAGAAAGTTTGAATATGGCAAAATAACTAATAAAAATAAACAAAAGGAAATATTAGCCTGTTAGCTTCCTTGTGCAGGTACAGAGTCCACTGAATTATCATTTTATTTTAGTTTCTATATTTTTAGATGCCTTAATTATTTTTGAAATTTCTCAGTTATTTTCATTGAGAAATTTTATATGTCTTCTCTTTATGGCCAGAGAAATAAAACATATAACACACTGAGAAGAATCCTCAAACACTAAATGAGAACATACATGTCAAATTAAAAGTTCCCAGTTCACTTTATTTTTAAGTTATATTTATTGTTAAAGAACAAATCTTCACAGTCAAAACAAAAAGAAGAATCAATGCAATAATTTTGATTCCTGTAAGGACAGGAGGAAAAAAGACTTCTGTGAATAATGTAGCATGGTGTAGAAAGACACAGGTTCCTTCTGTTGAGGCCTACAAACCATGAGAGAATATTCTGCCTTTTAAATTTACTAACCCTCTCCTCTCCCTCCCAACTAGCTTGCAATTCTTTGATTATTAGTAACACTGAGTATCTTAGCATATGTGCATTCACTATTTGTAGTTCTCCTATCAT
>VMDR010010727.1:0-30088 GCA_007922815.1 Macrotus californicus
GATAAAGTGCTTCCCAGATAAGGTCAAGTTCAAGGAGTTCATCATCACCAAGCCCTTATTCTATGAAATGTTAAAGGGACTTATCTAAGAAAAAGAAGATCAAAAATAGGAACAGTAAAATGACAACAAACTCACAGCTATTAACAACTGAACCTAAAACAGAAACAAAAACAAACTAAGCAAACAACTAGAACAGGAATAGAATTACAGAAATGGAGACCACACAGAGGGTTATCATCAGGGAAGTGGGTGGGGAGAAAGGGGGAAAAGGTACAGGGAATAAGAAGCATAAATGGTAGGTAGAAGATAGACAGGGGGAGGTTAAGAATAGTATAGGAAACATAGAAGCCAAAGAACTTATATATATGACCCATGGACATGAACTAAAGAGGGGGAATGTGGGTGGGAGGGGGTGTGCAGGGCGAAGGGGAATAAAGGGGGGAAAATGAGACAACTGTAACAGCATAATCAATAAAATATATTTTTAAAAAAAGTTCTGTGTGGAAGCCCCCTGACTCTTAAAGTGCTTCCTAATCAGACATGACTGCCCCAGCTCACTGAATGGCCCCTCCTGCAGGCCCATCTCTCTAGTGTGCCTTCTCATTGTTTCTTGTGTGCTTCTACTCTCAGTACCTTAGATCTGAATCTATGATATTGGCCTTGTTTCTTGTCTCTTCTTTCCTCTTTTTATGTAAATCATTAGATATTTTATCACAAAATATTTGATCTCCTTCTTTGTGTCAGACATGTGCTAGATGCTAGAGTTACAAGAAGTGAGTAAGGAGTCTCTGTTCTCATGCGGTCCACAGCCTGATGAGCACTGATGATAGAGTGTGATAGATGAGGTCGGAAGGGAAACCCAGGTCCCAGTGTTGAGCAATGGCTGGATGATGAGGCAGCTAAGACCCAAAGAGATGGGTTACCTTATCGACGCTCTCACAGGTGGCTGATGACAGAGTTGGAACTACAAGGATCATCCAGGAAGAGAAGCCTGGCCTCCTGCCACCATGTCCTTCCTGAGGCTGCCCAGAGCCCCACAGTGGGATGGAATCTTCTCTGCTTCTGTCTCATCCAGTTGCACATTGTTCAAACTCACCCTTCTCCAAGACTAAGTTATTCCCACCTCAGATTCACATTTTAGCCATTCACTAAAGCCATATGTCAGCCCTCTAGGAGATGTCATATCTCTCTTTAAGAACTGATGTGCTGATAAATTGAACTAATTGATGTATAGGTGCTTTGAGAGCTAAAATGCAATATGAACCTAAGCTGCTGTGTAACATATTAGTTCAAACACTGAATCAGTCAAGGGATCGATCACTAATCAACACTAGGTTCTGTCGGGGTGAGGCTGTCTTCATGTATAGTATGACCCCACCCCTAAAGGAAGTTACGGACAAATTGATGGCACAAGGTTAAAGGGGGAAGAAAACAGGCAATTATAGAGTGTTATGTGCATTATTCTACCTGCTGACCCTTACCATATCTCAAGTAATCCTTGGACTAGTCTAGGAGATAAGCATTATTTGATTCAGTGTATGGATGGAGTGACCTCATGGAATCCAAGCACGATATAGCATAATAGCTAAAAGCTTTGGGTTAGGACTCAAGCTCCTTGAGCCCGTATCTAGGTGCTGCCAATTACTTTCTGTGTGATTGGGAGAATCGCTCCGATTCTCTGTGCCTCAGCAGTAACACTGGGATGCTACGTAGCAGCACCAATTTTATGCGTTGTGAGGATAACGTGACGTGCTTGCCACGATGCCTGGCCCAGAGTAAGCATGAGATGAAAGTTACATGTATCATTACCCAGTTCCAACATCTTTTTATCTACAAAGCCTTCTCAGACCCCCACTAGAACTGGTTTCTTTTACCTCTGTGCCCCCGTACCACTTTGAGCACGCCTTTTTATGTGTGCTCAGCACATTTTTATGTGTGCTTGGTCATTAGCTCTGACACAGGAAAACCAGTACCTGTGGATGGTTGGCTGGATGAATGGATGTTTGTCTCCCAAAACCACATCACATGCTCATAAAAGGCAAGGAGTATTGTGTTTCTAGCTCTAAGGCAGACATAACTGGATATTCTAGATAAAGTATAACAAATATGCTTTTGAATGCAGTCAAATTCTCATGTAAATTAGGGAAATGCTCAGGGACACACACACACAGACTGGAACTCAAAGGGGTAAACCGCCTCTGCAGGTCCTGCTGCTTCGGGAAGTCTGTCTCTTTCCGTGACTTTGAGGCTTTACTTTGGGGAGGGCAAGAGACAGGTATTAGTGTCCTCAAAAGATGGGGAGTCAGAACTGAGAGTTCCGCATAAAAGTGAGACTCACAAAGGGATGCATGCCAAGGGAAAAGGCAGGCTAGAAAACTACCTGCCTATCTGTAATAAAGAAATACAAGAAAACTCTTCTGTCTTGTTCTTGGTTCTTAAGACACTAAAATCACAGACTTCCCCTCACACAGGTTCAGGATTTGAATTTATACTGTCTACATGGTCTTGGAAACTTCAGCTGAAAAATTAGTTTAAATTGGTCCCAGGCTGGTAGCCTCCCAGAACACCTGGCAGAAACAGCTCTTCTCTGGGGGAGAGTCTCACAGGCCTCACGGGAGTCTAAGAGATAAGGCCCCACTAAACAAGAGACCACAATCTGAAATGACAAGTCACACTGGGAAACAAGCAACCATGAGTGAAAGTCAGTAAGACCACAATTAGACATAATATAAGTTATCACATACTAAACATAAATTGTTTAAATGTTTAAAAGAATAAAAAGGGAAAATAAAAACATGAAAAACAAATAAACAAATCCCCCAAAACTAGGCAGACTTGAGAAAGAACCAGATACTACATATGAAAATAAAACAATATGTGACTATTAGAAACACAGTGAATGAGTAAAAGTGGGTACAGATAAAGAGAGAACTAGGAAACTGGAAGATAAATCTGACTAGATTACTCAGGATATAGAAAAATAAAGAAATGAGAAACATGAGATGGTAAAGGGGTCAGGAAGAAAAAAATAGAAAGTGAAAAAGGCAACTTTTAGAGAAAATTGTAAAAATATTTCCAGAATTAAGGGCAAGAGGTAGGACTTGTTTAATCTTTGAATCTGAAACACCTGGCAAGTGCCTGGTACATAGTAGATGCCCAATAATTTTTTTCTTTTTATTATTTTGAGAGTACATTTATTGCAGCGGGGGACAGTGAAACAAGGAAGGGCTTAGGACAGAAGAAGCAACAGGAAAGAGGCTAGGCGGGGCTGCTGTGCCTCACTGAGAAATAAAAGTCACGGTGAAGGAAGTGAGCCGAGGTGGGGCTGCTGCCAGCTCACGGGGAAGTCAGAGGAAAGGGGGCCTTGGAGAGAGGTTCAGGGGGTTAGTCCGGGATGAACTGCCACTGCACATTGCTCCCCCGGTTGCAAGTATTGTGGGGTCCCTTAGAGTTTAGGAGGTGCATGCCTGTGGGGGAAGGAGAAGAGGAAGGGAAGGGCATCGGCAAGAGGGAGAGCACACCCAATAAATGTTTTGAGTTGAATTCATACATGTGCTGTAGCATTTACTTGTCACCTATTTATCAAAAGGAATACTCACCAGAGATACAGTTGTAAACAGAAGAAAATCTTTGACTTCATCGAGCTGCTATTCTGGATGAAGAAGACAAATAATAAACAAGTAAACAAATTAATACTCAAGATACTTCTGGATTGTGAGAAGTGCAATGAAGCACATAGAAGGGTTATTTAATATATTGGGAATAGGATTTCACTGAAGAAGTGAGCCCTCCGTGATAAGAAGTCAAGTGAAAACATTCCAAGCAGAGGACAGAGCAAGTAAAAGAGCCCCGAGTGAGAAATAACTTGGCATTCTTGGGGAAGAGAAAGAAGCCAGTGTGTCTGGATCTCAGTGAGTGACATGGAGAGCGGTACGATACGCGATCTGAGAGGCAGGCAGGAGGAGTGGGATTTTTTTTTCTGAGAGCAACAGGAAATCAACAGAGGGTTCTCAGCGCGGGAACAGTACACTCTGTCACCTGGCTACTGTGTGGTTAACGACCTACAGTGGGGGCGCGAATGGAAGCAGGAAGCTTAGCTAGTGAAATCAGTCGTCCAGCTTGCAGGCTGGACTAAGATGATGGCCATAGATACGAAGAAAATGGATGGATTTAGATGCATTTTGGAAGTAGAAACAGGGTATTTGAAGTAGATGTAAAAGATGAAGGGAAGGGAAGGAGGGATCAAACATGATTCCTAAGTTTTTGGACTGAGCAACGGGGTGGCAGGAGTCGTACAATCTGGCTCCCACCACTCCTGCCCACCAGCTCAGACCATTACATCCCAGAGGTCCAAGAGAGCAGAGTCAAGAGTATGATGCATGAGGAGGCACAAAGAATAAGGAGATCCCAGCATGAGGTAACGACTGAAAAATGCCAAAGCTTATTACATAAGCGAAAGTGAAACCTCTAAGGAACAAATAAACAAAGGGTATCATGTTGGTCTAAAAACACAGGAAGCTCACTCTGTGGTTGCTGACACACCTCGCTGTGGAAACAAAATCATGTCCAAAGTGACTACGGTTAGACTTGGAGCTGGATGACAGGAGCTTTAGGAAGCTTCAAAATAATCAGGAATAACTTGAACAAAGCAGGGTCCTTCCCCAGGTTTGTGGCCTAGAGAGCAGGGACAAACATCCCTCTGGAAAGGAGGGACAATAATACAAAGGGACCAAGCAACCCACCGTAGTTCATATAAAAGAAAAACTACTGCTGCCTAGAAAAAGGACCATAAATTGGCTGACGTTAGTCCAGACTCAGCTCTCATGTCCATAAGACGAGAGTAGGATATTTTTTTCTCACTTCCATACTTGCACATATATACACACACATGTGCATGTTAGTAGCATGTCACTTGTGTGACAACCTCACTGTTATTAGACCTTTATTTTTCTTTTATCCCCATTTTCTGATTAAAAAAAAAACTGTATTTGACAGACATGTTTTAGAATGTTGTAGAAAACAAACAAATAAATAAGCTTTCTGCCCAAACAAAGCAGCAGGAAAATCAGGCACCTGGTTGTGATGTGACATCTCAGTGAACCGAAGAGCTTCTAATTACTGCCTATTAGACACTCGCGGCAGAATCATTAAGTTCATGAGAGAGATGGGAGTCTTGCTTCAGCCATAACAGGATGCCGAACTGAGGGTTCACGAACAAAAAGAAGAGGTATGAGGGTAAGAAGGGCAGAGCCGATAAAAATAACCAAATGCACAACTGTGACTCCTGTAAGTGCTGATTTTCTCCTGGCTGGGAACGGCTTCCAGGAGGAGCGCCCGTGGCCTGCATGGGTGGATCTCTTATACAGGCTTGGCTCTGTCCAGGGCACTGTTGGTCTCCCAGATCCCACCTCTGGGGATCGACCAGGCTCTTTTCCAGATCAGTGGCCCAAACCCATCTCTGACCTCCGGACAGGTTATTTTGCCTGCTTTCTGATTATTTATATACATTTGTTGTATTTATGTATGTATGTATGTATGTATGTATGTATGTATTTATTTATTTAATCTTTATTGTATTTTTCCCATTACCATTTAGTCCCCTCATACCTGCCTCTCCCAGCAATCACCACACTGTAATCCATGTCCACGAGTCCTTTTTCCTTTTTGCTCAATCCCTCCAACCCCTAACCCCTCCACTAGCTGTCATCCTGCTCTCCATCTATGAGTCGGTCCCCATTCTCTGTGTTAGTTCAGTTTGTTCATTAGATTCCACATATGAGTAAAATCATACGGTGTTTGTCTTTCTCTGACTGGCTCATTTCACTTATTTTAGTAGGTTTTATTCCTGTTTTCTGTTTTTTTTAAAATTTAAATTACAAAACTAAGTCATTTTTCTAAATTACAAAAGTAATACAAAGGCAATAAAAATTCAAGTAATACCCAACACATAAAGTATAAAATCAAACTTCCCCTTCTTTCCCACCCTTCCCCCCTTCTATTGCTCCTCCCCACTCATCAAGAGTAATCACCAATAATGGTTCAGTGTGAATACTTCTGGATCTTTTCTATGCATATTCATACACACACACACACACACACACACACATGCACACACATATGCACACACCCCTACACTTAAAAAGTGTGTATATAGCTTTATTTTTTTCAAAAGAAATTTTTTATTCACACTACTTTGTAACTTGCTTTTTGCACTCATGAGAATATTACAAATTCTACCTCTACTGCACGCATATCAACTACATTTAAAAAAAAATTATTATTCAATTACAGTTGTCCCCATTTCCCCCCTGCTACTCTCCCCTGCCCTACCCACCCCACCCCCGCACTCAGTCCTCCCACCACTGTCCTTGTCCAGGGGTCCTTTGTACATGTTCCTTGATTTGACCCTTCCCCTTCCTTCCCTCCTTATCCCCCTCCCTCCCCTCTGGTCCCTATCAGTTTGTTCTTTATTTCCATGTCTCTGGTTCTATTTTGCTTGTTTGTTTGTTTTGTTGATTAGGTTCCTCGTATAGGTGAGATCATATGGTATTTCTTTTACCAAATGGCTTATTTCACTTAGCATAATGCTCTCCACTTCCATCCATGCTGTTGCAAAGGGCAGGAGGTCTTTCTTTCTGCTGTGTACTATCCCACTGTGTACATGTACCACAGAGTTTTGATCCACTCATTTACTGACGGGCACTTAGGCTGTTTCTAGCACTTGGTTATTGTAAATAATGCTGTTATGAACATTGGGGTGCATAGGTTCTTTTGGATTGGTGTTTTAGGATTCTTAGGGTATAATCCCAGCAGTGGAATTGCCAGTCAAAAGGCAGTTCCATTTTTAGTTTTCTGAGGAAATTCCATACTGTTTTCCACAGTGGCTGCACCAGTCTGCAATCCCACCAACAGTGCACTAGGGTTCCCTTTTCTCCACATCCTCTCCAACACTTGTTGTTTGTTTATTTGGTTATGATGGCCATTCTGACCGATATGAAGTGGTATCTCATTGTGGTTTTAATTTGCATCTCTCTGATGGCTAGTGATGCTGAGCATCCTTTTATATGTTTCTGGGGCTTCTGTATGTCCTCCTTGGAGAAGTGTCTGTTCAGGTCCTTTGCCCATTTTTTAATTGGATTCTTTGTCTTCCTGGTTTGGACTAGTATGAGTTCTTGATATATTTTGCCCATCAAACCCTTGTCCAAGGTATCGTTGACAAATATATTTTCCCATATGGTTGGTTCCCTTTTCATTTTGCTGATATTTTCTTTAGCCATGCAGAAGCTTTTTATTTTGATGAAATCCCATTTGTTTATTCTTTCATTTATGTCCCTTGCTCTAGGGGACATATCAGTGAAAATATTGCTGTGTGGAATATCTGAAATGTTCCCGCCTATGTTCTCCTCTAGGACTTTTATGGTGTCATGACTTATATTTAAATCTTTTATCCAAGTTGAGTTTATTTTTGTCTATGGTGTAAGTTGGTGGTCGAGTTTCATTTGTTTGCATGTAGCTGTCCAGATCTCCCAACACCATTTGTGGAGGAGGCTCTTTTTACTCCATTGTATGTTCATGCCCCCTTTGTTGAATATTAACTGACCACGGAGACACAGGTTTAACCACATTTTTATACTGGCTCCTGAATGAATCATGAAGTCATCGTAAAAACACACCATGAGGTATTCAGCCTATTAAGTAACATTTAGGTTGTTTCTAATATTTCAGAAGTACAAGTTAATGTTGCAATGAGCATTCTTATACCCCTAATTGTTTTACTTTTATTTCTAAGAGTAGAACTGCTGGGTCAAATTGTACACACGTGTTGAATTTTGATAGGCATTGCCAAACTGCCTTCCAGAAAGACTGACCAATTTGCACGTCTATCAGCAATGAAGGGTGCCCTTTGTTCACATTTGCATCAGCAATGGACACTGCCTAATATTTTAAATGAGGAAACCCTGGAATATCTGGCCTCCAGAACTGTAACTTCTGTCTTCTGTGGAGCCCCACATAATTCTTCTCTGCAGTCGTTTTCGATAGTCTTCAACACTAGTCAGTCCCTTCATTAAGAAGGTTAATAACATAGGCAACGTTCCTGGTGGATCCACCCTCTGGACCAGTTCGGAGAAAGATTCCAACTAGCTCTGTTCAGGTCCATTGAGTTTGGAGGCACAGGTATTCCTTATCATGCCCACATCCTCAAATTGTCCAGCTGAGTCCCTCAGCTCTTTGGTTCAAGGCTTATAGGTTCCAGGGCCACTGGACCCAGGGCTACACAGGATATATGGTTGATGGTGGCGAGATGGTGATGTCCACACTTAAAAATATGCCAGCAGGACTGATGAAGTCCCTTCAACTCTGTTCCCTGGTCTTCACAGCAGGTTTGAGGATTCCATCCCCTCCACACAGTTCTCTCTGGTCTCACTTGCCACTCGCCTGCCTCCCTTCCTCGCTCCAGTGCTGGGTTATCCAGGCATTGGCTATGGAAAGACTGCACTGAGTGAATCCTTTGGGTCTTTGTATCTGTTTCCATCTGAAGTGCCCTTAGGTACCAGGAAGAGAAAAGAAGAGAAAGGAAATATACAAGCAGTACATTAGTAGGCCGAGCTAGCCCTCTGCCACGCTTTCACATGACAGGTTACCTACAGACAAATGATTCAGGGTCCAGCCAAGCCAGGAGTGTCTCAGAAGGCTGGAAATGTGGGCAGAAAGATCAAACACCCAAGCTGTTGAAAACCACACAGAGTTTTTTGGTAAATATATGTACAATTTCAAAAATGTATTTGCAAAAATCTAGGTGTCTCCGGTCCAGCCCTCCTTATTAATCAAAGAGATTTCTTACGCTTCATGGCCCAGTCTGTGATCCCAGCTCTGACCGCTGCTGCCCATGAAGGCCTCAATGAATTCCTCTCGAAGCCTCCAGACTTCCTTGGCTGGAGAAGTGTTCCTCTTGGGACAGCTTTCGCCTGAGCCGAGCAGCCTGGTCCCCAGCTGTGCTGGGCCCTCTGGGTAAGAGGCACTGCCTTCAGCTTAGTCCATTAACACAAACATTCAAACGCAAACATTCAAAAGCCACAGATCACATTCGAATAAATAAAGTGAGATTGAGAAAAGCTTCACCCCATGAAACCAAAGGGGTGTTTAAAAACTGCCCTTGCCTTCCAAGCAGGCAGGCAGCAAAGCCGCAGCAATTCCAAAGGCATGTGTGCTCGGTAGACCTGGGTGGCTGCGGCCACAGGCCTTTGAAGAGGAAATGCCATCCCTGGGACAGGCAGGCAGCCAGCTCCTGAGTCCTGAAAGTACCAGAGAGAAGCAGAAAGCAGCGGCAGGGAAGAGGGAGCACAGTTAGGAAGCAAAAAGGGAGGAAGGTGCAGGGCAAGTAGGTGGAGACATTATTCCTAAATAGGGTCACCGCACCCAAACCGAAGAACCACTGGACAGAGCAATTCACTGTGCCCCTGAGACAGAGCTGGGCACGGAGTCCTGGGCGGCGGGCACAGACCAGAGTGACTAAGGCTTCGAGGAGGGGCGTGAGTCGTCGCTGAGGGGTGGAGAGGGGTGGTGGTGTCTGGGCTGAGAGATGCCTTTGCTTTGAAAGCTTCGGAGGAAATTAACTTTACAAGGTGCCTCCCTGTCTCCCAGAGTTATTAAAAGAAAGGAGGGAGCAAAGAAGAAATGGAAAAATGGTAATACCTCAGGAAGGGCTGTGTGATCCCAACCGAAGGAAATGGGAGGCAGATTAAGTGACTGACGAATGTGCAACCTCCCCTCAGGGAGGAAGAGCTCTGAATGTGACCTTGTACAAATGGAAATAAAAAGAAAAACCTCAACAACCAATGTGGCCAAGTACAACACGCGTACACACACACACACACACACACACACACACACACACACTCACCCTTTGAATATCTAGAGATGAATGACTAATTAAGTACCTCCAAAACCCTCCAAGTACAAAAAAGTCTGTTAGTACTCCTGTCTCAGTAAAGCAGCGCCGAAAGCTACAGGAATGGCAGGGAGTGGGGGCGTCCTGTGAATCACGGGTGGGGCCATCAGAAGGCATGAGCCTAGCAGCCTCTGTGAGTCCTACCAGTGGGGCCCATGGAGAGATACATATGCACTGATTGCCCTTTTGTTGATGGAAAAAAAAAAAAAAAAGCACTAGATCTAAAACTCTTCCAAAAAAGGGAAGCCAACTGGAGTCATCTATTTCACAGAGTAGGAAGCCAGGTGTTTTGCTGCATGTTAAAAAACTGGGATTTAAAAATTTAAAACCCTCCTGCCTGACAGTAATCCTCAGATCAGATGAGGCCCCCTCGCCCAGCGCTGGCAAGCCCACTCCGTGTTTGAAAGCACAACCCTCGGAAGCTCGTGCCTGCCCAGACACATGCAGCAGAGACTTCTTTCCATTCAAAACCCTGTTGGGTGGGATGGCAAGTCACAGGGTTAAAAACAGTGCTGAGAAATAACCCATTTGCTGCTCCTTTTCTGCCTCCTCGCTCCAGAGTCCTTTGGTGTCTCAAAACCCCTTTGGATGCCAAGTCTAGAAGGACTTTGATGCCTCTGGAGGTGACACTCGGACTGAGTGGCCTCCTAATGGAGGGAGTGCATTCCAGACGACGTGGCTGAGCCTATTGGTGCAGGAAACATCGCCCGCTGGTGTCTGCCGGCTCCTTCATCAAAGTAGCGCCCTGGACCTCTCACAGCTCTGCTGCTCCCGACAGGGAGAGCCCTAGGAGGGTCAGGAATTTTTTGTGGCAAGTTTACTAACTAGACCCAAGTTTACAAGGTCACAGCTCCAGTCTTCATGGGCTAATTTTTGTCTTCTTCTTTTCTAGTTATTTTGTGTAAGGGAGAAAGTTTTCTAACGATCAGAAATGCCAAAATGCCATGTGCTGCCTCCAGTGGTGATAAGCTTCCCTTCCTTGTTGATGTTAGAGGCTGGATAACCACTTGTGAGAGGTGTTCCAGGGAGGGGGGGTTCTGACATTGGAGGTGGCCATGATCTCTAGGATCTCTTTCAGTTATAAGATTCCACATTTAGTATCTCTCAACCTTCACTTACCATCTGAGAAATCCCCCCCAAAGTGATTAATTTCTCAAAGCTTCAATTTCCCCTTAAGTAAAAGCATTACATAAAGCCTGTGAAATCACAAGTTTGATGTGAAAACCCTAGTTGTATTTTACTAGGATGCATTATAATAATTACATTTATTAAAATTTGGAAATATTCACGAGTCACCTAAGAATCACCTTGCTTCCCTTTGAGGCACCTTGGGCGGCTCCGGCTAGTTGGTCTCTATACTCTGGTTCTAAGATGCTCAGATTCTGTGGTTCTGCAGGGTTCCATCATACGTCTTGGAGGCGACCACAAGGGAGAGCTGTTTGCACAAGATGACCGACCACCAAAAGGAGGTACGAGCTCCAGCATTCCCAGGAAAAGTCTGGGGTCTCACTCTGGGATGGATTTACATGGCCGTTCCTGACCCAGTTACTGTGGCTGAGGGTGGAATGGGGCGGGGTGGGGGGGTGGGGGGGTGGGGGACGTCAATCCCAAACAAACCAGACGGCTGAGAATGAAGGAAGTGGCTCTCACAGGACGTAGGGAGAACCAGAGAGGACTAAGCAATGTTAGGCAATCCAGCCTTTGGCTGTCTGACATCCACACACAGGTTCCACACACACGGGTTACACCCACCCCTCCACCGCCCCCCCCAGAAGTCATATGAAGACTCATCTAGTTACTAAAGCTAGATCCAAGTCCAATATTTCATGTCAATGTGCAAATCATGTCAAGTGACTCTTCATGGTTCAGTGATCTGTGGGTAAATAAGTTTAACCACATCCTACATCTAATAGGAGACACAAAATAGAACTGCAATAAAAATTCCAATTGTTGAGGCGAGGATGTAGAACATACAGGACCATTGGTCCTCCCACATAGTATGATCTTTTTGGGCAGAAATGGCAAAGACTGCCTACTTTGCAGTGAAGGGCAGGTCTGGGGCTGCCTGAGTTTCACTCTCCGAGAGGATCTCCCCTGTCCATCATTTTTGTGAACCTCTTCAGTGGACCAAAGAGCTTTAGCCTCCACTGCCTGCCGGGCCCAGAGGACTGCTTTAGGGGTTGGGCAGTCACTTTTGTCATAGTTGGGGGTCTGTCTGGGATGTGAATCTCTCATGACTTTAGTTGACTCACATCTGTGTGATTCTGGTTGTGATGGTTAATTTCATTTATCTACTTGAGTGGGCCACAGGATACCCAGATATTTGGCCAATCATTATTCTACATGATTCTGTAAGGGTGACTTTGGATGAGATGATTTAAATCCGAAGACTGAGTAAAGCAGATAGCTGTTCCTAATGCCAGTGGCCTCGGCCAATCAGACGGAAGCCCGAATGTAACAGAAAGGCTGACTTTAAACTGGGATACTCCTGCAGGCTTGAAATGACGTATCAGCTCTCTTGGGTCTCTAGCCGGCCTTCTTACCCTGCAGATGTTGGGACTTGCCAATTCCTACAACAAATCTATTTCTCTCTCTATACACACATCCTATTGGTTCTGCTTCTCTGGAGAACAATGACTGATACACTGGTCAACTCCATGGTTAGTAACTAGAGACCTCGTTGACTAATAGTTTCACTTACAGCACAGGTTTGGGGTGGCTCCAAACTTAGTTTCTGATTCCACGTCGGCCTTGGGGTGGGACAATACAGAGCAATGACCGGGACAGGGAAGGAACCGCTACTGCTGCTTTCCTGGGAGGCTCACACCAGCTGCATCTTTTCAGGGACATGGAGGCCCTTTCGACAGGTTGATGGGTATAACAAGAGGATTCTAGGAGAGGCCTGGAAGATCACACTTATTCCAGGTCCTAATCTTTATTGTACCTTCCCCTTCTGTTCTTCAAACTAACAACCTTAAGAAGGAATTTGGCTTTTCCATTCAGTCAAGGATCTGACTACCTCACTCCTCAACTGAGACCGCAGATCCCAGGCAGAAAGTGTTGCTTGTTTCAGGCCCTATTTCATTCCTTCTTGGTTTTTAGAAGCATTCGTTTCAAAACAAACCTCTCTCCCTGGGAGGATTTACAAGGCCTTCCACCAATACACCCTGTAGCCTGCACTTTTTTGTTTCAGTCCCTAATGCTGCAGCCCAGGAGGGAGGCATATGGTCTGATGGTGCCAGTGTACATTAGACAATGTAGTAACCGGTTACTCTGGTGCCACAAGAAGTGCCACTGGCCAACTGTGGCAACGACTGTCACTTGTCCCCCAATGCCCATTTAATCCTCCTGCTTTGTAAGAAGATCTGTAACTTTTAACTAGGCACCTTGCCACCCAGAATAAAGACTTTCTTCCATTTCCGTACAAGTAGGTGTGGCCACATGGCCAAGTTCTCTGCAAACAGGTCAACAGAAGCCCTGTGTGCCACCTCCATAAAACGTCCTTAAAGGGGCAGTGAAGATGTTTTCCTTTCACAGACCAATGCAGTCTTTTCTGGCTCCCAGCCCAGGATTCAGAGGCTCTCCCCACCATCGTGATTCAGCCAATTCCAGATCGAGGGCTTATAGCTTGCCACCCTTCATTTCCTGGTATTAAGTTCTGATAGAGTTGACAGAAAATCCAACTTAAAGAAACTCAAATAAGAACAAAAAAGAGTGTATTGGCTAATGCAACTGAACATTCCTCGGGGATAGAAGGCTTGGCTTACTCTAGCCCTGAGCAGCTTCCTCTGAGTTGTCACCGGTCTCGGTCTCGGGGTGGCTGTCCTTAGGGCAGTAAAACAGGCCAACCCACTTCGAGCCTTGCCTCTTTATAGCAGGGGAGAGTCTGCGCCCTGCCTGTCCTGTAGTTCTCTTAGATGCACCTGCTGAGATCACCGCATAGTGTGAACCAAGCATGTAATCAGTCACAGGAGTGGGACACCCTGTTTAGATGGATGAAATCCCACTCGGAAGCCGGGGTTGGGCTTAATCCCATCCAGACCAGAAAGCTGAGAACAGCGGGGAGCTGGGAGTTTCCCAAAAGGACTCAAGGTATGGTTACCAAAAGCAGGTGGATGCATGCTGGGTAGCAAACAGCAGATTTACCATGTCCTTTAACATAATTTATACTTGTACCATCACTTGGCCTGGGCTTTACAGAGTCATTACTACTCTTTGAAGAAATACTAAATAGGGCTGTAGGAGATTATAGATTATAAAGTACTTTTGGGTGAACTAAGTTACAGAATTTTGAATAAGGTACTTTTGATGGGCTAAGAGAACTGAGAAATAACGTGCTTTCCCTCTCACTCGTAAGGGGCACACAAGTTTGGTAGGGAAAGAAGAATGTGACCGCTTAGAGCAAAAAAAAAACAACTCGAACCTCACGACTGCTCTCCTGGCCACTTCGGAAAGCGAGAAAAGAACATCTGGATCAGGCTCTCCCTTCGACTGTCCACACACAGGTCAGCCATGAACAGTAGCTTCCTTCTTACAGAGTCCCCATTAATTCTTTACCTGGAAGACCAGCTGCCCACTCTCACTTGGCTCTCCTTGCCACCTCGAGCTTTTCCATTTCCAATACTTAGAAGTTTTGTTTGTGAGGGTCCAAATGTGGCAGAAACTATTTACAGGCTTTTCAGCTGCACTAGCAGCAGAGGCCAAGAATTTGGCTGAACAACTGACAAACCTTTCCAGGGAGAGATCTGAAGCAGAGACTTTGAAAAAACACCTTCCAATCTGTCAGGAACATGGAAAAAGTTGCTGTCTCTTCTACGTTGGCAGAGGCCCTAAAGCACAGCATCATAGCATCTGGTTAACCAACCACTGAAACTTCAAAACACAGAGATCAGACTCTACTGTTTTTCTTTAGGAACACAGAGCACAGTCAAGAAGAGTAGGACCGCAGGGCTCTAGGAAAAATAAGAAGTTACTGGACTTTAGGGACTGTCTTTGTACCACAGATTCAGACCATATGGACTTAAACTAGCATCAACTGTTCAAGGAGCCAAAAGAAATCATGATACCAAGAGGTGGTGTGTGACAATCTCTTCTCACAGTAAAAATAACTTCAAGTGCTTAGCAGAAACCTGGGAGAAGGGAAGTTTTTCTGAAATACAGAAGCGAAACAACTATTTGAAAGTCCCCGCATTATCTGAGATAGGAAATTTCCCTTTTAAAAATCACATGGCTTAGTTTACTTCTCCTTGGTTACAAAGTTCAAAGCATGAACACTTGCTTAAATTAGATGAAATTAAGAATTAAGACTCACATTTCACTGTTTACAAGGCCTTTCATTTATTTATACGCTCTGGCCTTTTCATGGATCTTCTCCACCCGTCCCATCTCTACTTCTGAAGCCGTTCTGCAGAACTCCAATGGGCCCTGAAATTGCACTTCTGTTTGGTTGTCCTGTCGCCCCCAGGCCTGTGCTATCCAGTGGCAAAGCCCAACAACAGCTTTCAGATGGAGCCACCAGCATGCCAAGCACATGTTCCTCCTGCAGCTCGATACGAAGTTGACACGACAATCATTAACAGTTGTCTTTGCGCCCTTATGAGCTGTTCACGTGGATGCCTTCACCAATGCACAGTCTGGGATAGCTACCTTCCGAGTCTGCGGCACCAGCTCTGGGCCGTGCTCAGTTAGATGGTGCACGGTTCACAATGGACACCGAGGCAGACCTGAATCCACTGACAGAAAATGGCATTAGCATTAATAGCTGCTTTTAAACTAACTGAAATGATTAATGTTTTTATGCCCAAACCAGCAAAATATGTAACACAAATAAAAGACAGAAACTGAACATGCTCAGAGAAACACAGTCTGCAGCCCAACACTAAAAAGCCTCCAAGAAAAGCAGTTTCACAAATTGAGGAGACTGTCTTACCTTTTCAAAAAATAAGTTGATAAAGTAGCTTATGGAAAGAATTATTTCCATTTTTAAGTAGTAGTACACTACAGTATTCACTCCAAATCGTCATGAAATGTAGTATGACTTCAGGAAGGCTAAGCCCACTCAGGGGGTGACCTCTGAAGCCCAACTTGCCTTGGTTTGCATCCTGCCTCACCTATTTCCTTTCTATGTGACCAGTCTGTTTGCAACTCAGCTTCCTCGCCCATGTGAATGGGGGTGATAGTGCTGTACTTGATTAACTGACTCCAGAGCCCATGCCGCAACATCTCTGGAACCTCTGGCTGTCCAACAGCCTTAGGGCAGGCCAGTTGTCGTCGCTTGTGCATATGGAGACCTGGTGGTTGTTTCTGAAATGACAACTGCAAGCAACTCTTCAGGATTTTGCCCCACAAATCATTGTCCTGGCGGGGACACAGACCCTTTTGTTAATGCCTTCTGATCAAGGAAACCAGCACCAGAACTCTGACGAAAGTCACAGAAGCGGCGGCAGAGCACTTCACTAGGAATGGCTGCATCACGAAGTCTCCGTCAGACGTCAGGCTGAATGTGATGTTTTAGGAATGCCTTCGCTAGTTAATTTCACTTACGGTTTTCTTTTCCTGTAAGCACAGCATACAAAAATTGTCTCGATACTGTGTTATATCAGTTCTACACTATTTTCTTTTTCATACTTTAACTTCTCAAGTAAGGGTGTGTCATGCAACTGATTAAACCATGTTCTTCGTGGTATATGCTGTGTCTTACAACTAGGGAGTCTTAGACTGTTGAAATATAATGCCCAAAGAGCTCTGTACACACATGTAAACATTCTAAATTGAATGTTTAAAAAGCGTTATGCTGTGACTCCAGGGAAGCGGTCCTGACACTTTGCTCACTTGCATGTGCTTACAGTAAGCCCCAAGTAAAACAATGGAAATTTATATAGAACTATTAGTTTTTACTTACATGATTAATTATATCAAGACAGACAAATTTAACTTGCTTTAATGTAGGCAAACTTCTAATTTTTGTTCACTTTACTATTTATGTTAAAGTAACACCCTTCTCCTACATTTTCTTTTGCTTCAAATGAAATATTATGTACGGTCAAGATGGGGAGAAATGACTGAGATAAATGTCTTTAGTAAATAGCAATAAATTTGTCCAATTAAAGAGAAAAAGCACTGTCGTAATTTAATTGGTAGTATTGTTTTCTTTTTTAGTGTTATATCAAAGGCACATTTTCCGATTAATGACATTGTAGATTTCACGAAATACTGTAGTGCCTACCCATAAGGACTGTGAAGGTTTGATGATAAAGAGTTGTGTCGGTGCCTAGAATGGAGCCTAGTTTGCGCTTGGCCCTACGTTTCCGGCTATCAGTGTTATCTTCTCAGTCAGGGGCTTTGCTATAGACTGAGAGCTAACAATCTATCAGAAAGCCTAAATTTTTTTTGTTTGCTTTTGTTTCCCACCTAGAGAACTTCCCTACTTCTGCCTCATCTCAATACCCAGACTTACTTTATGCCAGAAACTGTGCTTGATGCTGTGATGATGCAAATATAAACTAAAGATTTGGCTTTCAAGACCAATTAAATACAGAAGAATTTTATATTAATTACATAGGAAGAAAGATAATGCCAGGTACAGAGAAGAATTAAGAGAAAAACATGTAAGTTCCATTACTTATCATTTAAAAGTTTGACCTAAGAGTAAGATTTAACCTCTATGCGCCTTAGTTTTCTCATCTGTAAAATGATTTTTAATAACCCTCAATAATACTGCCCAAAATAACATGAATCAGTTCCATTCTTCCCCTAGTCCCTGCTGACAAATGCAAGTGGGCTCAAATTCTTAACTCTTGGTGAAGGTGAGGAATAGCAAAGCAGAGGGGAAACCAGGTGGAGAAATGGCAGGCTGTCTCAGGAGATGGGGAGGCGCAGGGTGGGTTTATCGCGCATCAGATTTATGAAATGGGCATTGATAACCCGGGAGATTCCTGGGCTCACTCTGTTATCTTAGAAATACACGTTGGACATAGGATTAACTCAAGAGTTGTCCCCACTGATATTTTAACCAGAATGGACATCTGTTACCAGGTGATGCCAAACTACAGAACGGATTTGGGACCCGTGGTCAGATGCTAAGAATTCCTGGATCATTAGTTGTGCAGGCTCACCCTGGACCCATTTCATGTTACTGAATTTTTTGTACTTACTGTAGGACTATATTGTTGCATCTATTTCTCAAGATTGCTATGAAAAAATCTTAATGAGTTGATGTATTTAAAGTGCTCAGAATAGTGCTTCGTATTTAGTAAACTATTTTTTAAAATAAAAGTATTTTTAAAGATTTTATTTATTTCTTTTGAGAGAGAGAGGAAGGGAGAGAAAAAGAGGGAGAGCAACATCGATGTGTGAGAGATACATCGATCAGTTGTCTCTCACGTGCCTCCAACCAGGGACCTGGCCCGCAACCCAGGCACGTGACCTGACTGGGAATTGAACCAGTGACCTTTTGGTTCGCAGGCCGGCGCTCAATCCACTGAACCACACCAGCTTGGGCTACATTTAGTAAATTATTAATATATATTAGTTACTACTCTTATTATCAGTGTGATGTTAAAAACATTCAACAACCAGAATGGCATTAGCATCAGTCAGTCAGGAGACACACGGTACGAACACAACTGTGACTTCCACATGGGAGATCACCGCAGCTACTGCTCAAGTTGCCCCTCAAAGGACAGGCAGAAAACACACACGTTGGGATAATGAAGAAGAAAGGCACATCGCAGGGGAAAAGCCAGATGCATACACCGTGACCTTCATGTTGTTTTGTGACGGAAGAGAAGGGTGAAAATAAAAGAAAAAAGAAAGAATGCTGTCAAATTAGACTAGGGCCAAGTCATGGAGGGAAAGGGTTTTGATAACTTTATTCAGCAAGAAAACAAAACTTAATAGTTGAGTTGTGTGTGGCTCATCAAAGGCTAAAGGATGCATTTGGTCCCAAGGCTCACAACGAGTGCTGTCCACCACACTCGAATATGGAAAATGTTTACATTATAGTTCATTTTAAAGAACACAGGCACACATACTTTAAATAGCTTCCACTGACCAAAGTTAAAAGAAAATACCTTGTAATGATGTACAGATTCCCAAAGGCTTATTAAAAGGCCCATTTTTACTTAAGTTGTCTTTAGTTTTTGAAGCACTTTCCCCTAGTATGATCCTGATTTCAAAGTCAGTATTTCTCTAATGAAACTGGAAGTTTCCAAATCTGTGATGGAAATGGACGAGTGCTCTGTGCATCCAATCAAACCAGTAGCAATGTCATGTCAAACACAAATGGAAAGCACTTTTTAAAAGCCCACCATGGCAACTCAAAGCAGTAATGGCATCAAATAGGAACTGAAATCTCCACTTAAAGCCAATGAGGGTGTGTAGGTTAATGTTGAGTTTTACTCTACATTACTTTAAGTCAGAAACCTCTTGCTACTCAAATTCAAATAGCGTGCAGTGCACGTCTGTTACTTTCCTGTTCTCAGTGACTGCCTTTCCTCTCTTGCTCCCTGCACAATTCCTTTTCCTGATAATTCCCTTCCCTCTGGGGAAACTCCTCTCCTGATCAGCTCAGGGATGAAATGCGATCCAATCTGGGCAACATCCAAGCTCCTTCCGCACATTTTACGTAACTTGCCGCCACACTGTGGCTATGACAACGTCATCTACCATCCTCACCTCGCCGTCTCCCACCCCAAAAAGAGCGTCCCCAAAGAAAGCGTGCTAGGACGAAAACCCAATCCAGGAAGAACAAATCAGAGGCAAGTATAAGAGATGGAAGGACTGGTTCTGTGGGTGTTCGGACCCAGTCACGCATGGACTTCCCTGCAGACGATCCAGTGAACTGCCCTCAGGCTGACACTAGTTTGAACTGAGTTTCTGTTACTTGCAAATGGAGGGACAACTGGTTAATAATCGAAAGTGCACAATGTCCACCTGAAAAGAAACACATTTCAATGCAGTAGTGTATGACTGAATTAAAGCAAACTGGTACTTTTGTTTAAGCAGCCCAAGTGTCCATCAGTAGATGAGTGGATAAAACAACCGTGGGACACTTTATACAGTGGAATACTGCTCGGCCGTAACAAAGAAGAAAATTGTACCCTTTGCAACAGCATGGATGGACCTGGAGAACATTATGCTACATGAAACGAGCCAGTCAGAGAAAGACAAACACCATATGATTTCACTCATGTGTGGAATCTAATGGACAAACTGAACTAACACGCAAAAGAGAGAGAGACTCATAGACAGAGAGCAGGCTGACAGCTCTGGGAGTGGGGGAGTTGAAGACTGGAGGGATTGAGCAAAAAAAGAACTCACGGACACGGACACAGTGTGGAGACCGCAGGGGGAGGGGCGTGGGTGGAGGTGAGAGAGGGTACAAGGGGGATATATGGTAATGGGGAAAAATACAATAAACATTATTTAAAAATTTAATGACTAACATGAAATCAGGTATAATACACTCACATACGTCAATCAAATCACAAAACGTACAAAGGACATTTTTGGCATTACAAGTTGTATGTTTAACGTTTCACTCTGCACTGTGGAACCTGAATCCCACTACTTGCTTCAGGGAAACAAATCGGCTCAACTACACTTTGGATTCTTAAGTATCTTTATATTTAAGTTATATAGTTAAATTTAAATTATATCTAAGTTATATCTAAATTACAGAGTTAAGTGATAGTAATTCTCTTTAATTTGTATTTATAATATGAACAGGTGCAAGCTTTGTTTCCTGTAATTTATGGCTATTAATCCGATATGTAATAATTAGCAATTATGAGAGGACCACCTTGTCTTTGAAATCATTGTTTAAAAAATAAGGGAGGCCAGGTGGAGCTTTTCTCCTTTTAAAATGTGAGTCATGAACAGAATGCAGACGTTTCACTTAACATTGGTCAGGGAATTTGTTTATGCATTGGAATTTGTCAAGAATCCAAAATGGAGAAGGTCTCTAAAAAGAGAAATTGGGTCTTAATACTACAAACTTCTAGGGCTCTCAATAAATTATTCCAACTTCACCCCTTCCACGCAGTTGACATGGTTATTCACTAAAACACATGTTTATTGTAAATCCTGAGGGAATAAACATGCATATTACTCAAATGAGCTGATAGTTATGTTTTCGGGAACTGTGCTAGTTAAATTCTTTCTTAAGGAATAGTCTCTAATTGAAAGTCTAATAGAATTCTAGACAATAGAGATGGCAAAGATGCGTTATTAGATCACTGAGATGTTTTTTTCCCTTTCTTTTTCCTTCTCAGCGGGGAAAAGCACAGGATAAGTACTTTGGTTTTTGTCCAGTTTCCAATTTAAATTCTAGAAGGGATGGAACTCAACACTTTTCTTGGAAATGAGACTACATCATAACAGATTTCATTGTCAGGAAATTCCTCTCCACCCTGATACTCAGATCACGTGTTCACTTGTGTGCTTTCTCCCACTTTTCCCAATAACAAGGGAAAAGATCTATTTATCTATTGACACTTTTGGTTCAGTTCATCCTCTTTCTTGTCTGTTTCAAAAAGACAAATTTCCCTTTTAGATGAAATATGAATCCCTTGAAATACCATTTAGTTGTCTCCCCAGTAACACTGGAATGACACAATCCTACACAAATTCTTTACTGTACGAAGCAGAAGATTCCTGAGGTTGCTTTAGGGTGTATCTATATTTCAAATGGCAGGGCCTTATTCCCTATGAATCCCGTTTCCACTGTTACTTTTATACAAGGGTCTTTGGGGCATTACTGGCTTCAGCTTCTCTTCTCCAATTTCTGCCTCAAGCTGTATGTACTTGTGTCCTACAAGTTTCTCCTAGACTCGTCTTCTCACTATGTTTTCATATTTCTAATCTTTCTAAGTCTCTTTAATTAACGCCCCTGGCTTTCTTTTGTTCTAAAGTTATTCCACTTATACACTAAAAATGAATTTCACTAATGTCCAATTTTATCTTTGTTTTCTTAACCATTAAGTACACAGATGCAACACAGATGTGGTAATCCTTTTTACAGTCATGTTGCAATTTCATAACTGTATAAATTCCAATAAAACCAGGAACATTTAATTTTAATATGTGAGATCATAATGTATACAGAGCTGCCATAAGGTATAAATTAAGCCAGGTATATCATAAATACACATATACATTCCAACAACACTAAAGAGTCCAAGTGTTTCTTTTAGCTATTGCTGGATGTTTCATAGCACAGCATAAAACTGGTCGCCATGACATCCCTGTGTGGCAGTGACAAGAGTGGGTGGAAATGGGATGAAAGGTACAGAATTCATAGTAAGACAGAGCTCATTGTGCGAACAAGTGCGGCCAACTTTGTGAGCATGGATGGTTCAAACAATAGTTTGGAGCTGCCGATTCTCTGAACCGAATGTAAGAAATAGTAGCTAATTGTACTTACTCAGCCTTTACACAGGACATCGTACCGGCTGCTACTCAAGTAGAGAGGACCCATTCAGTCATTTCAAAAGGGTGAGTGACACATAAATCCCAAAGGCAAGAATGGGAAACCGAGGACTAGGTGGTGTGTCACACAGCCTTCGAACATCTTTGTTACTGACACAGGTGGTCGTTGGGTTTGATTCTGCATCAAAACAGAGAAGTCTCCATCCTATACAAGTCAGTATACGAAAAGCCAAGGTCTAATTAAAATAAACACTCTGCCAATCAGGTGCAAAAGAGGGGCTGTAAATCAGAGTAAGGACCTTGTAAGTCAACAGAAGAGGTTAGAAAATACACCTTTAAAACATTTTTTTTAGATCGTTTAATTACTTTTCAGGAAAACAAAAAACTGCACCCACCCACGAACAACACCCCAATCACCCAACAGCTGGTCAATGCACAGTCCTCTGCAATCTGGGTATTTCCTTCCCCAGAAGTGCTCAATTTTCATTGCCAATGTTCTTGGTTGATTCACTTTTCACTGAAAAAACAAAACAAAACATATAGTCAAGTGTTTATACTGTTTTTGTTTAGCCTGTTCTGTTTCTTCCTCTTCTCTCCTACTCATAGCCTGCTCAAAAGCACAGACAAACCGTGTCATGTCCCAGGCAGCCAGGATGTACAGTTCTGGCCATAACAAACAGAGAAATGATGTCTGAAAGCGGCAATTATGTTTTGTGAGGTAACATCCTTCCTGACTCTGTGGAAGACTTGGGAAGGTCACTTCAGTGTGGTTCTGACCCCACACCTGCACCACTGAACAGACCCCATTACCACACAGACTAGCCACGTGTGGTTGGGATACATTTTTCCATGTTTTTTTTTTTTTAACTTAAAATTGAGAGTCAGTGTACACTGAGTGAATGTGGGCTAACAGAAGACTAGCTAATCGCCACCTCTGTCCTTTTACAGGAAAGACAACTTAGAGCAGGAATGTAGTTCCCCTAAGGGAACTGCCTTGACTAGAGCAAGGAAGTCTATGATTACTCACTGGACTGAGAGTTTCTTGAGAACGGAGACTGGACCTTTCCTCTCTAGAACATCCCCCTAGTGTAGCACGTTTGCCGAATCAATATAAATGCAAGTCATTCTATCTTTTAGTTGTTGTTGTTTTAATCTGCAAAATGGGAACCAGAGTGAGTGCTCTATTTATTTCATTGTATAGTGAAGCTAAAAGGAAATAATGCATAAAAACACTCTGAAAATTAAGGTTAAAATATAGATTATTTTGCTTGAGGCTTATAGCCATTCATCTCCACTGTGTAGATAAGAAAAATAAAGCTCAAAAAGGCAGAGTGAATGCTCAAGGGCCCAAAGCTAACAAGAGTCGGTGCTAGAATCATAAACCTAGATCTTGTGTTATATTCCAATTGCCAACTTCTCTGGGGTTTGCTGACAGTACCTAGATTTAAGATGGTACCAGCAACCAAACTGGTGTTTATAGCGTTCTTTTTATGAGTAAGGCCTTAAAATAGCTCCCAATCCTTATGGAATTTTATAAACTCTAGCAGAATCCTTCAAGTGTCTCCATGATTTTACAAGTTAGCTGTTTTCCCTTCTGACTGTTCCAGCGCTCGATGTGAACTCCACTACAGCACCTGCTGCACTGTCAAGTTCACATCTGGGTTCCCGTGCCTGAGGCCCACCCCCACACCCCCACCCCGTCGCCTCATACCTCATACAAACGCTGAAGGGGGAAGGAAGGAAAAGAGGGGTAAGGAGAGAGAAGGGAGGAGGGAAGGAGGCAGAACAGATGAAAGGATCTGTTGGGCCAACGAGACCGACATGTGAGTAGTTGTTATGCCATGGTATTTTTTACTAATTCAAGTAATCAACTTTGGGTTGGATTCCTTCTCAAAGGCAGAGGCATCTTCTAATTTCAAGCTATCTTAGAACAACGGAGAAATATTATTCTGCTGTTATTTTTAGATTAATGGGGCTTTGCATTATTTGGCATTGCAGTTTGCAGAAGACTTTTCCCTCTCTTTGCTCACTGAGGTTGCCCAGTTTGCTTCTTTTCATAGAGCTCCATTCCTTCCCCCCAGACTAAAATGCAGTATGCTTTCGAGTCATTTGATCTACTAATTAATTCTGACAAACAAGAACCCATGAAGCAAGTAATACTATTCTGATAACCTTGCACTGGACTGAGACAAGATGGGTGGTTAGCACTCTACATCTCCAATCTAGTGGGCTACCTTAACTGCTTAACCTTTTACACTCAACTTTTTTCATTCCTTAAAAAGCAAACAAACAAACAAACAAAACTTATCTACTGCCCATCAATATAGGCAAACTTTGGAAAAAGTAAATTATGGCAATCTATCATCATAACAAACATAACAGCCATCAACTGTGAAAACTACTGAATCTCAGCCCAGAAACACATTTTTCCAAAACTAGAAGAGAGACACCTTGTGCTATGAACTCAAGATTAAAATCCAACATTTTGGCTCTGGAGAGAGAAAGAATTTCAAGGCTTTCCAAAGAAAATGCCTTGTTCTTATATAACCTCCTTCTACATTAAGGGACCACCCTGCAGAATATCCAATGGTTGTGAGAAGGCACAAAAAAATAAAAAAAAGACACCTTGAAGTGCTTACACAAAGAAATGCATGTGCAGGAAGACCTGGCATTAGTTTCTAAAGTGTGCGTGCTGATGTGTGCCAACACTGGTATGGTCCTTCAGACCCTGTCGGACCCCCTTCAGTTCTCTGCTCCAGCAGCTCCAACCCTCTGTGCCGGAAGCACGAGTCACTGGGGTTTCCTGTAAAGAAGTCGAACATCATATACCTACCAAAAATTAGCAAATTTTACTTAAGCAGGTGCCAAGTGCACTACAAAAGCAGCCTTTTCTTTTTGCTTCATTACAGGAAGCCTGACTTTAATGTGTATTCCTAAACAAGGTGAAAGAGGAGCTGTGTGTGCTGTGTTTATTTACAGAGACAGTGTTTGCCCTGGCTGGTAACCCATAGCACTAAACAACTTTCCCTCAACCAACATTTAGAGTGAGAGCTATGTGAATTGTATTAAGGGAAAAGTAAGGTTTTTATACAGCTTAAAAAAAAGTGACACTGGTCACTTATAACTACAATTTCTAATTTAATTTGAGAAAACAAATATTCTTGATCAAACTGTGAAAAATATAAAGACAAGAATTAACCTCAAGATTTAGAAATCCCTAATTGATTATTAGGAACTTTGTGTTTGCTAATTAAAACTCCATTTTCAAATTGTGGCACTGACAAAAATTTTGGCCACTTGGGAAAAAATTTTTCTCCAGTTAACTTTTGTGAAGAAAAATAATGCTATTATATACATATACAGAGAACATCTTACAACAAGGGTTGCTGCCTGTTACAGTCTATAATGCTGTATAACAATAAAACCCAAACCACATATTTCAAGTAATATTACCTTAAAAAAGAGAGGTGAAGCCAATCCAAGGATTTTATGGTCCTCTGGAGTTTGTTACAATGAAAGCTGCCTGCACCTAATAACCCTTAGCGAAAGTGGTATCTAACGGTTTTGAGTTAAGGTAAGCAACCTTTCTACCTCTGTAAAAGTAACTTCTGGATTTTATCCATCCTCTAGAATCTGCATTCAGAAACACAATTAGCTTACACTAATCAGTATTTGCAAATAAGGGTAAGTCATTTTATACACTGAACTTTTACATATACCACTTCCAGTTCTAATGTTTCTTCTCAAATCCACTACTCACCAAAGAGGAAAAAGTATCTACTTTTAAAGATTCACAAAAATGCCATGGAATATAGCCGAGGAAACAAAAGTCAAAGAAAAGAAAAACAATGAGTTTGAAAATAAAAGGAGATAAAGAGTCAGGCAATGGCACTGGACCCTACGGCACATTCTTCTAAACGGCAGCCCAAATTTCAAACGTGCTGTCCCTGGTAACATTTCTTTTTTATGGCAGGATACTAAAAATGTTTTTGCAATCCATCATTTTAGGAATCTCTTAAAAAAAAGGGTTTTAAACTCAGGAGTAAATTTATCTGATCACGACAGACTGATACTTAAAGACTATTGGCTTAAAAGAAGACAAAAACACACAGAACTCCAATAAGGCAGAGAGCATCCTTTGATAGCTGGACATTTACTTAAACTGACTTAGTCATTTCAAAATGAAAATGTAAGCTCACATGTGCCCAAACCAGACAGAGGCAGCAGCTCATTCGTCTGGTTGTTTACGGTATTAAAGCCATAGAGTAAATTCAGTTAAGTGTGTCAATCTAGTGAGAAAACACATATATATATAAAGAAGTACAGACAGCTCTAATTGCTTCAGCTTCACTAGAGTTATTCTGAGCACTGCAGGAACACATTTATACTTACCTTGGTAAAGAACTTGCATGTCATTACTGGATTCTTTTAATACCACATGTAATGTTGGGTACTCAATGATCACTTTGTTCCTCAAATTGTCAAGGAGACTTTTGTGAGGATCCAGTTCATAATACCTTACAATATACAAGCAAAACAAGACAATGCTCTTAATGTTAAAAATTACTCATAAATAAAATGTTTCAGTGTCTTACATAAAAAATTTTTTAAATGGTGATAATACTATTTCAGTAGTTATTTTCTTATAACATAGTAAGTTTAATACTTCTAACAAAACAGGTAAAAGAGCTATTTTTATGGAGGTTCTAAAGCTATATCAAAACCATATCAAGAAACTTGTAGCTTTTGACTTGCGTTCAAGATGATGGTGTAGGAAAACACAGCTCGTCTCCTCACACAACCACATCAAAATCATAACTAAACTACACAACGACCATTATTCAGAACTGCCAAAAGTTGAGCTGAATGGAAGTCCTATAACTATGCGATTAAAGAATAAACCACATCAAGACTGGTAGGAGGGGCAGAGATGTGGATCGAGCTGGTCCCATACCCATATGTGGTGGATAAAAATTGGGAGGGATATCTCTGGGAGTGAGGGGTCCTGGCTCCATACCAGGACCTCCCAGCCCAGGGTTCCAGTGCCAGGAAGAGAAGTCGTCATAACTTCTGGCTGTAAAAACCAGTGGGGATTGAGGCTGTGGAAGACAGAAACTTCTAGAGTCCCAAGCAGTTCCTCTTAAAGGGCCTGTGCATGGATTGGACTCACTCCCTCTGAGCTCTAGTGCTGGGGAGAAAATGAAGTGTCTGGCACCAAGGTGAGAGTTGGGGGGCAGTTTTCCCCCAGACAGAAGTGCTGGCCCTCCCCTCACACAGCAGACAGATGGTCATCATACTTGAGACTCCATCAGCCTGGCTCACACTGTTTGCCCTACCCTGGGGATTCCGTGATGTTCTACCCCATCCAAATTTTGGGCCCACCCAAGTTGTTTCCAGTGGCTTTTCCATATGAATGGCTTGTCTTGGCTCATGCTTTAGATTTTCCTAAATTCTTGTAAACAAGCAGCATCTGGCCTTACCAAGACCTGTACCTCTTGTTAAGTGGCTCTAGGCCTGGCTCAAGCAGCAGCCGTCCTTGGTTCACAACTTGGTCTCTCCAGGGTACCTCCAAGCCCAGCACAAGTAGCAGCCATCTGCAGATCGCTTGTAGCTTATGCTGAGAAGCCCAAGACAGAATACCAGTGGTGGCTGACCTTGGCCTGCACCTCCTGGGAGGCCCCAGAGGCTATGCACTCAGGTCAGCTTACAGGCCACACTGGAGCACCACCACCCAACTACCTTGACAAGTGACACACTCAAAGGTAGGGACTCGGGGTACCAGAGCTCTGCTGAAGTAAGTCCTACTCTGAGAAATGGGCTCCTGCACAGCTGATTATCCACGGTGGTCAAGGTTGGCGGTCAGTGGTCACAGCCAGTCCTTGCAGCTGATCATCCTGGATAAATTCCTCAGATTGACCTGACAACAGCAATCAAGGCTCAACTACAACAAGAGGTTATACACTGCCCACTCGGTGGGTGAACCTTGAGTACCCTGGTTGGGTGATAGGGGAGGCTGTGCCACTGGACCCTACAGGACACCTACTACATTAGGCCACTCTTCTAAGCCAGGGAGTTGTAGCAGCTCTAATACATAGAAACACACACAAGGGGGCTGCCAAAATGAGGAGACAAAGAAACTTGGCCCAAATGAAATAGCAAAACAAAATTTCAGACAAAGAACTAAACAAAATGGAGATAATAATCTACATGCCGAGTTCAAAATACTGGTTATAAGGATGCTCAATGAACTTAGGGGAAGAGTAGATGAACTCAAAGAGAACTTCAACAGCACAAAAAAGGACATGGAACCCTGCCTGGTGTGGCTCAGTGGATTGGGTGCTGGCCTGTAAACTGAAAAGTCGCCAGCTCAATTCCCAGTCAGGACACATGCTTGGGTTGTGGGCCAGGTCCCCAGCTGGGGACATGTGAGAGGCAACCGATCTATGTACATCTCGCACATTGATGTTTCTCTCTCTCTCTTTTTCCCTCTCTCCCCCTCTACCTAGAAATAATCTTAAAAAAAAGAAAAAAGGAAATGTTATAGAGGAAAGCAAATATTAAAAAATAAAAAAATAAAGGATATGGAAATGATAAAAAAGAACCTATTAGAAATGAAGGTTAGACTAACTGAAATGAAGAACAATTTACAGGGAATCAACAGCAGAGTGGATGAAGCCAAAAGTCAAATCAGTGATTTGAAATATAAAGAAGTAAAAAACATCCAATTAGAACAGCAAAAATAAAAAAGAATCCCCCCCAAGTGAGGATAGTGTAAGGAGAGTCTAACACAACTTCAAGCGTACCAACATTTACATCATAGGGGTGCCAGAAAGAAAGAGAGAGTAAGAAATTGAACACTTATTTGAAGAAATAATGACAGAAAACTTCTTTAATTTGGTGAAGGAAATAGATATACAAGTGCAGGAAGTGCACAGTCCCAAACAAGATGAACCTAAAGAGGCCCTACCAAGACATATCATAATTAAAATGTCAAAGGTTAAAGACAAAGAATGTTGCAAGCAGCAAAAGAAAAGTAGTTAGTTACACACAAGGAGAGCCCATAAGAATGTCAGCTGATTTCTCAAAAAAAACTTTGCAGGCTAGAAGGGATTTTCAAGAAATAAAAGTGATATTTTCAAGTGATAAAAGCAGGGACCTACAATAAAGATTACTCTACCCAGCAAAGCTATCATTTAGAATCAAAGGACAGATAAAGAGCTTGCCAGACAAGAAAAAGCTAAATAAATTACCACCACTAAATCAGCATTTTATGAAATGTTAAAGGGTCTTCTTTAACAAGAAGATAAAAAATATGAATAAAATGGCAATAAATACATATATATCAATAATTGACTCTAAAAACCAAGCAGAACAGAAACAGAATCACAGATACAGAGAATATTTCGATGGCTGCCAGATGGGAATGGGTTCAGGCAGATGGGAGAAAAAGGTGTAGGGATTAAGAAGTACAAATTGGCTTTTACAGAACAGTCATGGGGATGTAAAATATAGGATAGGGAATACAGTAGCCAAAGAATATATATACATGACCCATGGACATGGATAATGGTGTGGGGACTGCATGAGGTATAGTGGGTGAAGGGGGACCAAAAAGGGAAAACTGGGACAACTGTAATATCATAAACAATAAAATATAATTTAAATTAAAAAAGAAGCAACCTAAGTGTCCATCAGTAGATGAATAAAGAC
>VMDR010010728.1:0-30087 GCA_007922815.1 Macrotus californicus
TTGCCTCATACCATTGCCAACAATAAGCAGCATATCTTCTTATATTATTTCATTTAATAGAAATATATGTCATTGTTTGAAATTATGTTTCTTCTATTTTATGATTTAATATTTTTAAAAAGTTTATTAACCCTTTGGAGCTTTCTGCATGTGAACTCTCCATTCTTGTCCTCTGCCCATGTCTCTACTGAGGCATTTGGCTTTTTTCCCTTATTGTTTTGCAAAAGTTCTTTATATGTTAAGAATAATATCTTTTTGCCAGCTATCTTACATATGCTTCTTCATTTGCCAGTTGTTTCTCCATTGCTGTGAGAGGCACATAGAGCAGAGAGGACAAATAAGAACACCAGAGCTGGACTCTGGGATCATAGCATTACTCAGAAAGTACTCAATATCTTCATTCATCTCTTTCCTTACCTATAAATTGGGATAATAGTGCCCTCCTCCTGATACATACAATACTTGGAACAATGCCTGGAATATGATGTACACTCCATTAATACTAACCAGTTTTATTAATTAGAATTTACTTGCAAATATCCTGTTTTGTATTGTGTCAAAATAATAGTTGTCATACCTTTTTGCGGGTGGGAGAATCAAAGGAAAGTAAAGAATGCCTATGTCAATGTCACTAGCACCTTGTGCCAACTTTGTAAAGAACAGATGATACTTCTCCAATTCCAGGTTTGATTTACAAATAAATTTGGGTGCATAGGAAAAGGTAACTTGATATACTTGGAATGTGCTAGTCATCAAATGCATGTTATTGCATCTATTTAATTGTTTTAAGCACAAGATGGTGTTTCAGCGACTTTTCCCTATCAGGAGCTCAGGATGCCTTACAGGTCTTCAGTTTGAGCCTCATCTTTTCCATCCAGGAAGTGATCCTCTCTTATTTAAAGGGAAAGAAAATAGCAGGCATAGCGGGATGCTTCTCCATGAAGGAGCAGCCAGTTAGCCATCTACCCTGGAAGGGCATAGAACAGCTTCACTTGAGATGGGAGACCCCATCAGCTGAAAATAAAACAAATTATGTTCCAAATCTGGTTTTGACATGAGAAGTGAAAAGCCTCCAATTTGAAAATAATCGCATCCACTGTATCTTCATTCCCCAAATGAGGACTGTCTTACATTTCAGTTAGTCAGTGTGCAATGTTCCTTTTATTTCTGTTCTCAAAGTCTTGACATCACTAAAAATAAATGACTCAATTACACTTGTGCATAAGCAGCTGGAAAACGACCCAAATCTTTCCAATCTCTAAACTGTGTAAACAGAGACACCAGAGAGGGGGAAAAAAGAGAAAAAAGGAAACAAAAGTGCAGGGAGCCAGAGAATTTTAAAAATAAAAAGTTTTACAAAAGAAGCTCCTCGGGAAGAGAGTGGAATGTATATTCCATGTCTTTGTTCTGGGTGGCACACTGCAGTCCAGAAACTTCTGGGTCCAGAATGCAAGCCAGGTGGGAAAAAGGATCAACAACTTTACAAACACCTTGTGCCCAGCCAAACACATTCCAAAGCTCATCGTGGGAAAAGGTTGGCAGCTGCCTCTGATCAGATGCCCCAGGATCTTGGGGGCCTCATCTAGAACTTGAAACCTAATGAGAAAAATGGAAACAGAATCCTAGCTGGCCAGCAAGGCCCAAAAGACAACCACAAACCCCCTCAGTTTCCAAAGACTGGGCTTTTGTGGTGGCTCTTTGCACAGAAAACACAGTTACAGTAATGAAATGTACCAAGCGTCCTCTGCACCCACCCACAGCATTCTTTCTTTTATTTACTGTCTTGGGTGGGAGAATATACTTTGTCTCCTAGAGTCGTTTTGCAAGGAAAGAAAAGCAGGTTTGGCCAGTAGAAAACTTGATCGTCCTTATTCCTTCTTTCATGTTACTCAGGAGATGAAGGAAAAGGTCAAGGTAGCTGTGCCGCTCAGCTGCATCACCCTGTGTCAGGCTGAACGTTATCTACACGCTTCAAGGGGAAAACTTCCTTTGCTTACCATGAAAGTAGGTCACCAGGCGGTGAAAGGGGAATGAGACTTAACCGAGGAAAATGAGAAGCGAGAGCTGGGTTAAACCCGGGGCCTTCTGCCCTCTGTGCTTCTTCTGAAAGCAGACCAGAGGGGGGAAGGCACATGTTTCTCCATGACCTCTCTCTCCTCCTCCTGCTCCCCCAGCCCCTGCTTGGCTCTTATTTTAATCAGTAAATGAAGTATCTGTGGGAGCCAAGGAATCTATGAAGTGACCCTGCAAGGACAATGGCAGAGCTCTCCTCTTTCTCCACACAAAGACAGGCCAGAGGGGAATGGTTGAAATTGCTTCCAGCAGGATTTAGGTTCGCACAAGGAAAACCTCTCTGAGTGTGGACGGGCCTCTGGAATGCATTACAAAGGGAGGCAAAAGAATCCACTTCTGAGATCTCGGGAGGACGCCCTGGAATGCTAATCTTTCCTTAATGGCTAATATTTTGGTGTAATCAGAGGCGGAGGCATGGGAGAGCTTTCAAGCCCCTTTCACTGCTGAGATTGGAATATGGAATCTGGCAGGAGAGTGAAATACCAGTTGTCCTGTGACATCTGCAGTATCCAGATCTTGCTTTGTTTGGGTCACCGGAAGCCCCTTAGGTACCTGTCCTCCACTGGGGGCTGGGTTTGGGTCCTGAGTAGACAGATGTCATGGTATGTGTGGGCGGGAGAAGGGGGATATTGGGGAGAAAAGGATCACATTGAAAACAACAGGAATAAAAAGACCGGAAAGTGAGTCTGAGCCAAAATTTTTAGGAAGTGCTGAAATTTGAGTGAAGGAAATGACAGTAATCTAACAGATATTCCAACGGGTAGGAACCATGCCAGAAGGGAAAGCAGAGCCAAGGCTCCCAACCTGGGCAGAAGGAAGATGAAGAGGGTGAAGATTAGGAGCAGAATTTTTACTTACAGGACCCCTGAGAGGAATAGTCTCGCCACAGGTGTGTCAAAGGAGTTGAGAAGGAAGTGAGTGAATGAACGAAAATAATGCATAAAAAGCATGTTATTATCTGGCTGGTGCAGCTCAGTGGATTGAGTGCTGGCCTGTGATTAAAGTCGCCAGTTCGATTCCCAGTCAGGGCACATGCCTGGGTTGTAGGCCAGGTCCTCAGTTGGGGACATGCAAGCAGCAACCAATCAATTTTTCTCTCACACATTGATGTTTCTCTCCTTCTCCTTCTCCCTTCCTCCCTTCTCTCTAAAAATTAATAAATCTTAAAAATATGTGTTATTAACCAAAGTGAGCATCCATAAATTTATAAATGGACCCAAGGATGTCTCCAAGGGTATCTTTATAATATTATATTGCTTTAGGCCCTTTTGCTTCCTTGGGGGTGGAATTGGGATAAACTTATATTTGCTTTTGAAGGTGCTTCACACAGGTAAATGAGAGCCACATGTCTGAGGGTCATGCCCTGGCAGTCAGCAAAGATCCTGTGCTGGGTCTGACTGGCAAGGTCATCATTGGGAAGTAGACAATTGGGTGAGATGTACAGGTCACTTTAAGGTCCACAGCATATTATTAAGATAATATTCATTAATGCATCTGGATTGTGACAATATTTGCCTGTGCAGAGAATCATACCTTTTTTCCTTTACTTCTTTTCTCCAGAGCAACTTTGTCACATAAGTATGTTCATTTCTATTGATCAGTTGGGTAGAAACAACCTGTATGTTGAAGCGCCAGGGTATGGGCTAGTCACCATGTTGCTTTCCAGTTTGTGAGTCTTTGAGCTAGCATGCACAAAGAAGTGGTTAGCCTTCCTTTCCTTCATACTTCACAGTGACATCCATTCAACATTCTTGTGTCCCATCAACTAACTGTAGAATAGGGAGTCAAAGATGAGTAAGATAGGGCTTCTGCTGTTAAGGCAATCATTCAGGAAGAGCCATTAGCCTGCCTCAGGCTTGTGTGTCAGGAACCCATACAGAGAGGAGGGACAGGATGGAGCCACTATTGATGAGCATCAGGGCTCCTGGCATTGCATTTTGTTTCACTGAGACGCTGATGTAATGACAGAATGTAATCAATGAAGGTTAGTGGAAGTCATAACCCTTGGAAAAGATGGGTTAACGCCCTATGCCATCTGTTTTCCTTCATCACAGGACAGAATTTTAACTGGAATACTTGAAACGTCATCATTCTCTAAGATGAAGAACAAGGACAATAAAACTACTTAGAAACCACAGCAGCCAAGGTGCTGTAATCCCCCAGGCAAATATTTAACACTTGGGTTTCCTTCCTTGGTACCTCTCATCAGATGGCTTTAAGGCAAGAGGTTCTAAGATTTTTCTGCTCCTTGGGGATGGCTGGTGGAGTGACATGATTGTTGAATGGCAGGGATGATGTTAATGACCTGGGGCTGGGAGCTGTTGAACTGGTGGTAATTGTCTGAATCTTATTGACATTTCTAGGAAGGAATTTTGGCCTTTATGATTTTGGCTGCAAAGAGTTGGTAAGATAAACCCCCCTTCCCCCTTCTCATTTCCAGCTCCTCTGGGGAAGAGGAAAACCCCAGACACCAGCTTTCTGGTAACATCAGAAGCTTCCCATAACCGTGTACTATAAATTATGATAAGCACGACCCTTCTTTTTCTCTTCCTCTTTGTTTTGCTCCCTGAGCAATATTGTGAGTCTACACAATCTCATAAGGGACTTGGCTGGCAATCAGTTGAAGATACTGTTCCTTTGGCAGCAGTTCCAAGTGACTAGGCTAATGTATTCCTTTTTGCTTAGTTTCTACAAAGTTGCATTTTGGTTCTATGTAGCTAAGGGACTGGAAGAAACCAAAGCATGAAGAAAGTTAAGGCACAAACTGGCAAAGCCACTCAACCAACCAGTCTTATCTCACCCACTTTAAGTCACAGGTCTATACACATGTAGTTGAGTGGCTGTCTCCTCTGGGTGTGGTGTCTTGACAGGCAGTGAGGTCCGAGCACTCTGGTTGACCAAGAGGTGGCTGAGGCTATGATGAATCTAGGCAGAGGTCAAACCATCTGGGATGACTTCATTTTCAATGTGGCATGACTTCCTTTAACTCTGCCTTTGGTCTTGTGGAATCTGGCTGTGTTTAGGATTGGAGGACTCATTTTGCAAAAACACGTCTGGAATCAAAGACCGTTGACCATGCTTGCCCAAATGAACCACGGAAAAACAGTATTTACTAAGGCCATTTTCCTGTCTATCTTGGAGTCATAAGAAGTGAACTTTCTTAATTCCAACACTATCTGCCCATGTGATCTAGGGCAAGTTATAAGCTTCTCTGTCTCCCAATCCCTCATTTGTAAAAGGATGAGTGGGAGTGATCTCTGAGTTTCCTTATTGCTCATTTGGAATGAGCCTATGAAACCAAGTCTTACTTTCTCTAAAGTACATTATTAGTAGATGAAAATTTTTTTTTCTGCTGTCTGAAAAACAAATACATACATACAGTCTTATCAAACCGTAATTGAGATTTCCGACCATTATCTTAAATTTTGTTTTGTAGAAACTGAAGCAAATTCAGAACCAAATGTATTATCAGTCAAGCCTTAGTCTGGCTCAGCTTAATAAGGTGCAGTGAGACGGGGCAGCCTGGACGAGTTCCTCTCTGAGGCTGGGCCACATACACAGATGCTGCAAGAAAGTTTGGTCCAGCAAAAACCAAGGCTCACAGAGTATGCATGCCTAGCTCTCATGGCCTCCTGAAAGCTTCCCTGCCTGCCCCATGTACTGGCTGGTTCATTAAGAAGACATCTTTCCCCCACGTCCACAGTTTTAGCTCTCAGCTTACGCCCAGTGGTTCATTGATACTGCCTGGCTGTGAATCAACCCTGCTACTAACCTTGGTGCTTATTCTTTTGTTTCTGAACTTAAAGGTGGGTATTATGGTCCCAGCTAAACGTCCTTCCATAAGACTTCATTCTCTCAGATACACTACTTTAGGCCTCCTTGGTTGAGCCTGGCCTCAACCTCTATACCATCTATAGGTGTACCAACCTCTATACGTGTACCATGGCACTCAGCAGTTTTAGTTGATTTTCTTGAGCAGCTCTTGAACATGGTAACAGATAATAGATAAAATAGGAGCAAACAGAGTCAAGGATCTATGAAGATTTAACAGGATTTCTGGTGGATGAGCAGGAAATACAAAGCAAGTGATAATCCAAAATTTAGGTGTATAGGGGGACCCAAGAGTGGATAGTGGGATCCTGGTTACTGGAGTAGCCTTCAGGGTTTGGGTTCAATTCCTGATGGTGATGATGGTAAGGGTCCTTAGAGGATCAAGGTTCTAACGAGTCCAAGGATCCTGCAGGTCTATAATAGTAAGACTGATTAGAAAACCTTAACACAACAGCATCTTTATTTACAGTACAGTTGTGAGGTATTCTGCATGCAGTCTGCAATGTCTGAAGAAATGGACACATGGCCCTTAGTCTATGGCTTGGTACAGATGGGAGCTCTGCTGTTTCTACTTTTCCCCGAAGGTGGCAAGCCTAACTTAGCTGGTCCAAATAAGTCATGTTTAACTGGGTCTTGGGAATTTCAAAGTTTTCAGATTTTCTGGGTCAGGTCAATTCCATGAGGTCAATATTTCCTCTTGTGAAACAGCCAGTAGTAGGGTTGTCACTGAGGGAAGTGAGTTGAGCAATAGTGAGTGAGGACAGCAAGGTGAAATGGGGAGAGAGAGGGAGTGATTCCAGTACACAAATCCAGAACGAGTTAGAAGAGAGGGCTCTTCCTGAGGACTTCATAAGTACTCAGGAATCAATGCACGAATAAACCACTTTTTTTTCTGTTCTACCCAGACTCAGGATGAAGAATTAAAGCTAAAGAGCATTATCCGAGCTGACATACCAGATCATGGTTAAACCATGAAGGAGGCGATTCAATGTCAGATCCTATAATGAAAAGCTCTGTCTTTCTAGCACCAGTTCAGGTTGGTTCTGGGGGCGAGTTGAGTTGTGGAGTTGAAGAGGTGTGAGGAAGCAGAGTTGTATGCTGGATAAGGCTTTTCAGGGCAGTGTTTTTCAGAGCCAGCCCACTTCTGGCAAAAGGTACTACTCTCTAGGCAAGTGTCTATTTGCTCTGTTAATCTAATACAACATTAACTTCTGAAACAGTTGCATTTATTTTGCCAATTTTCCAAGCTCAAACCAGGAATGGAATTAATAAAGTAACAGAGGCATTTTGGATGGTGAAGCTCTACTTTCAAAATGCCCACATCTGTTTAATTTTCCACTTTCTTCCTAAATTCCAATTCCTGGAAAGAGCCTTAGAAATCTAAACCTCTTGTTTACAGATGAGAAAACTTAGGCCATGAGAAGTCGAGGGTTTGCTCCACGCCACATGGTTGGCTAGGGAAAAACCAGGATCAGAATTCAAGACTTCAGACTTGTAGAAAGTGCCTTTTTAACCCTATCCCAATCTTTTAACTCATTAGTGGATATCACTTAAGGGTTTCGAGATATTGCTTAGCATCAGGGAGCAATCAGCCTTACTCTTGCGCTGGCCATGGCTTTGCCTCTGTGAGCACCTGCAGCCCTGCAGGTTCATTGCAACCCGAGGGAGGGTTGCGATGGTGAGAGAGGATCCTCAGTCCTTGTCCTTATGAAGCCTTTAGCCTAGTGAAGGACTTGGAAAGCTGTGTTTTTGTGTTAGTTCCTGTTCATTGTTCCCATCCAAAGCCCACATTCGGACCATACCCTGTCCAGCTCCCAGTCATGACACTCTCTTTCATAAAAGTCCAATTCAGAAGAGTGAAACACATGCTTTCCCCAAAGTTAGCCCTTAGTTCTTGGTGAAGCAGCTTTACTAACTCAGAAAACAAAGCAAGAGGAGGTTGAAAAGACTTTGATGTCTGGGAAGTATGGAAACTCCTAAACAAGAACATGACTTGTTCAAGGCCTCAAATACTGGTAAAGTCGGGAAGGGAATCAGATTCCACAACTCTTATTTTATTACTCCTTTACCACAATTGCATCTTCTAAAAATTCGAAAGCATTCTAAAAATTCTGAGACCGTCCTTTAAACGTTTTTGGCACAGTACAAAAATCTACTGGCAGGAGCACATCTCTTGCCTCCATTGAGTCTATTTGCTTCCTGCTGTCCGCCTAGGACTTGGGAAATTGCCCTGGACAATGTAGGCACTCAATATACTTGCTGAATGAATGAATAAAAGAATGAATGAATGGACACTGAAATAAGTTATAAACTGACACTCATCACGCACACACATGTATGAAGCAGTTTGGAAATTGACTTTGCTCATTATGCTTTGAAGAAGAACTGTGTGTGGAATTTTTGAAAAATCTGTTAAATTCCACAGGAAGCGGAAATGAAGATATTTTTGTGTACCTCTCTTCACAGGTGAAACTCAAAATGGGTTCTTGATGTAGAGTGTCAGGCTGGCTTCAAAAATATTACAAGACTACCTTCCAAGTAACTTTTACCTTCTGAAAAGAGGTTAGGAGATGGGAGAGCTACTGTTTCCTTTTAAATGCTGATCAGTTTGGGAAAACCAGAAGGACATTTGAAGAGAATGGAGATATATGGAAAAAAGGAAAACTATGTTTAGTATATTAGTATTTACAAAACATTTTCCTATCCACTGTCTCATTTTATACTTCAAACAATTCTGTCAATGCCATTATTGCTCCCCTTCCACAGATGAACATACTGAGGCACAGGAGTATAACCCTGCACTCAAGACATAATTCTCCTGACACTAGAGCTAGTGTTTTTACATGCACCTCACTCCTCTGTAAACGTCACACAGGTGGCAATGTCACAGCCACCTGCATGCATGCAGGCTTTCATGCATGGACCATGAAGTGAGAGATTTTGTGGTGAATCTGTCTTAAAAATGATGGATGTTGTACATTGGTACACGTTCCCTATTTTAGTTGACAGCATCACCTTGTGGATGAAAGTACATCTGGTGTGTGTTTTTATTTGTAAATATATGTATACTCTGTCGATTAGGGATAACGAGCCAAGCTATTATGCTGTCAATCAGAATTATTTAGGGTCTGAGATTTCTTTTGCCTGAGTTTGTGTTTTAGTCATCAACTATTAGAGAGTGATCAAATAATAACACTTCACTGATGAGAAAACAGAATGAAAGCTGGTTTGTTTCTGGCCACCTTGGTTAAAATTTACCCCGATTGTGTTTGCTCAATTAATATTTTTTTAAAAAGCAGGGATTAGAATTTGTAGTGCTTGTGGCTTTGCACTGAGAACTCAGTGGGCAAAGCGAAATCACAGCAGCAAAGCAGAATCTCATTGTTTAAAACAGAAGGATGCTAGGGCTTCACGTCCAAAGGTTTTGAAGATCTACCATTGCAACTTTGGGTGATTTTTAAACTCTCAGCCTCAGTTTCTTTATCTCTAACATACGTGAGACAATGTCCAGCTTATGATATGGCCATCAAATGCCTAGTTACCTGGGTCCCTATTTCTAATCTTTAAGAGAAGAGTTTAGAGACGAGAAATGAAAACCTAAGACAGCCATGCATCTAAGTGTGGACACAATTCCCACCACTCAAACCACAATTTAGACACGTTTTAGCAGGAACCTTAGCTAAATAGAATTATTTTGCTGTTGTAGACACACAGGCTCACGAAAATATTTTTATGACCCAAAGTAAAAAAATGACAAATACCTTCATTTTTTTTCCAGAAATTTTTCTCCAATGAGAACATAAAGCTAACCCCACAACTTTTGGACAACAAGGAAAAGGCAACTGGTCCCAATTTAATAGATTATTCATAATTGTAAGAGCTTACAATGAATTATTGAATTTAGTCTTTTGAAACTTGTTAATCTGAATGATTTTTTGATGGAGAAGTCAGCAATTTGCATTCCACTACACATGAGGCCTTGATGAAATGTTTCCTTTCGAAATTTTATTGGAAAAAGTTTTTTTCTTTTTTTCTTCTGAGAAAGGCTTGTTGGGCCATCCATGAACAGTCAGAATGAATTATAAGTTATACCTCAGGCCCAGAGAGCCTGAAAAAAGCCAGCCTCCCTCCCCCACCCCGCCCCCAGCCGAACCCTCACCACTGAAGGACTTCAGGGCAAACTTCTCAGTTCAAATCTCCCGGCTTTTTGTCAGTTGATGTCAAAGCCGCAGCCACCTTCCCCCACGGGCTGTGGTGGCTTTGTTTTTTCTTCCTCTCCATTTGCTACTTGTCAGCCTGCGTGCCCTGTGTCGGCACACGTACAGTAGGCAGGATGCTGATGACAGATGGTGGGGGTGCTGGGGCTGGGGCTGCGGGCGCGGGGCCAGAGGATCTGCCTCGCCGCCGGCGAGTGCAGCCCAGAGGCTCCTCCTTGAAGCTTTGTCCCTCTGGTTGGGTCTCTGGGAGTGTTTGTGTGTGCCTGCGCCCACGTGGCATGTTTTGTTGTTGTGGTGGTGGTGGTGGTTGTTTTGTTGTTGTTTGGGCCAATGACAACAGAGGCCTCGCTGGCTGGCTGCTGCTTTCCTCACTTGGCAGTTTCCAGACTCCCAGACAGGAAATTCTCCCAGCTGTGAATTGGCCCATTTTTCTGGAGAGAGAATAAAGAAAAGAGTTTTGTGGGATCTTTTGCTTTTCTCACAGGAGCAGGATGCCTCGAATACAAACAGGGGTAAGCAGGGGAGATGAAGGGGTGTGAGGGGAGGGAGGGAGTGTTCCCTCCGAGCACCGACAGCGCTGTCTCTGGAGCCAGATGTGGGGCTGCCCGACGACTCTCCTGGGGTGGTTTCAGCAACGTGAGCCCCTTTCCCTTCCATTCGTCCCTTCAACATCCATTTGAGAGCTTGCGCTGTGATTGCCAGTTTGCTCGGACGTGAGGATACAGCAGGAAACAAAATAGGCAAGGATGTATGCCTCATGGACTGAGCATTCGGGCAAGCAACATGCCAGTACGCAAACACATGCCACCATCACACACTCTGGTTAGTGTTTTCTGTGCGATTTAATAGGCTGCAGAGTGAGACACTGATGGTGATGATGACAGCAATAATAATTATTCACAGCTTTAAGGAGTACTTCTATGCCAAGCACTGCTCTCGTTTAATTCTCATAATAATGCTATGAAGTAAATACTATGAAAATTCTCATACTAATGCTATGAAGGCATTTGCGGGTAGCCAGGGAAGGCCTCTCTAAGGAGATGAATTATGGGTTGAGACATGAAGAATATAAAGGAGTCAGGGGGTTAGAACAGCAAGTGCAAATGTCCTGAGGTAAGGAAGCTCTTACGCATATTCAAGTTGCTGAGAAAGACCTATGGGATAGGGTGTAGAAATAAGTTGGTGACAGGGATGGGAACTGGGGTCTTTGGAATGGGTTGGGATAAACCTGGAGAAAGAGGCAGGGCCCTTGTTGAGGACTGTGTTCTGGGGAGGGATATGAGAATGAGAAGCCATCGTTGGACTTAGAGTTGGGAAGAGATGTGATTGGAATGACATTTTTGAAAGATTTCTCCATCTGTACTGGGGAGAAAGAAATGGATTGGATCAGACAAGTGTGGAAGTGGCAGTATAGGAGGTTATCACTGGAAAGAAACGAGGGTGGTGTGAGTTAGCATGGCAGCTGTGAACATGGAGAAGTAGAAGGATTAGATTCCATGCTAGAGACAAAGACAAGAGGAAGTGCCAATCAACTGAGTCAATTAAGGTGACAAAGCAAAATAGCTGGCACCCTGGTTTCTGACTCCCGCCACTGGATGGTGGTGACAGGTACCACTCACTGAGATGGAAAGGACTGATGGTGAACTGGGGATTCTTCCCTTAGGACCCGAAACAAGAGGGCACCCCTTTGAACACTACAGAGGTGCCCACAGACGAAACCTGAAGCTCAGGAATGAGAGGAAATACCTCTCACTGAGTGGAAAAAAGAACCACCAGATAATAGCAGGAAAATTTCTTTACATTTGTGAGGTAATGTTTTACCCTCTAGCTTCTGTCCTTTGTCTTATTTGATCCTCAGGATAGTATTGTGATGTAGTTATGATTATCTCAATTTGATAGGTGGAAAAAATGAGATGTACATTTCACAATCACACAACTAGTAGTAGTCATTATTGCTAACATGAATCGAAAGTCTACTTTGTCCCAAGGATACCGTTTCATGCATTTGACATATGCTGAGTCTTCATCATCTTATAAGGTAGATATTCGTCTTACTCCATTTTGAGAGGAGAAGTTGAGGCATAGGAAGTTCAAGGTTATACTGCTATGAGTATATTATTTATCACTGTAAGTAAGTAACAGAACTGGGCTTCACATCTGGCCCCCTGTTTGTGTTCTTAACCAGCATGCTATATGGAATATGATTGAATTAGGATTCTGAATCTCTCAACCTTTGACTGTTTACTTCCTTATTATTCTGAAATGCTTCCTCAGTGCTACTTCTGATGATTTATGTATCTTGGAGCATTTTTAATTTTGCTTAAGGTAGCCAGATGCCCATTCCTCAAGTATTTTCCTCCAAAGACTAGACAGCATCGTAATGCAACATATGAAAAGAGACTATACCTTGAAGTGACAAAATATTCAATCAAAATTTCAAAAGATGTTGTAAGAAATAAATGTGGCATATCTGTTTGGTACTTAGAGTAACTCTTGTTACAAATTATGAGCTCGATCATGGTTGCCTATTGTCTTTCTCACAGATTTAAAAAAGTGGTTAAATGTCCATTGCACTAGTAAACATTTTTTGAGTATGTCAGAAAAAAAAATTTAAAAAGAAAAAACAGAACCTATGAAATAATTTGGTCTATGTTTATCTATTTTTTGGAAAACATTTTTCTCTTCCAAGTTTAAAGTTCTTACTATCCTGAAAGCCCTGAGCCAAGTATGAAGGCGGACATACACACATTACATTAGTTTCATTTTTCTATTTCTTAAAAGATGTCTCTGCACATAACAATGATGAAAGAATTAGGCCACCAACAGTCCCCACATTTACCCTGGTGAGATCCCGGAGGTTATCATCATGGCAGCATCTCAAAGGTCCTTCACATTACATTTCTTCATGGAGGGCAAGGTAGGAGACAGACTGGTTCAGCTCCATTTGTTCACATGTACCTGGTCAGGCTTCCTGACTGCAGGCGACAGAGTGACGGTGGGCACGCATCCTGGCACTGCACAGCCTTCCAGAGAGCTGTCCGCTTCCCACGTTGAGCAACCACGGGCAATTTAAAAAATTAAAAAAATGTTAATCCCGTGCTATTGGTTGTTTGGATAAATGCTCTGCCTTGGTATCTCATACCCAGATGATGGTGAACAGCTGCTTCATGTGGTTGGTTCTGAAGATGAAGTGAGATGATTTTTGTCTGTTGTGGCCACCATCCAATTAGGCAGCCAAGGATAAGAGAGGTAACATGATTATTCCATATTTCTTAAAAGGCAGACTGCCCAACATCAGTTTCTGTTCTACCCAAAATGTGCTCCTCAGTTAGGTTTGGGAAATGTTGCATTTTATTCCTGCCATGTATTGGCACGTTACAAGTTCTGTTAAGTCCTATAGTCAAGAAACTTGCTTAATTTTTCTGAGCATAGTATTTTCCAAACTATTGCCATCAATATTAACGATTCGTTGTGTAACTGATGCCCTAGCCAGATCATCCTTAGCCCACTGGAGGTGTGTTAAGACTAAATCCTTCTCCAAATAAAGCCTTAAGAGAAAAAATTTGTCTTGGGTAAGGTGTTTCCAGTCAGATGACGTAGGTCTCAAGTACTGGTTTAGACCAAGAGATTCTGTAATTTGGGGGAAGTAAAATTACATTCTTTGAGTTCCTTCATCTATAGAATGAGAAAATGAATCTTTCCTGTGATTTGTTCATTCATCAGTGAATCCATGATTTGTGATTTCATGACTTCATTGGAGAATTTGTTTATTTAACAAATATTTACTGAACATCCTCTGCCATTTTGTTCTGTTCAGGCCCCCCAAAAATTGGACCATGCCCACCCACATTGGGGAGGGCAAATTGTTTTCCTGAGTCCCGTGATTCAAATGTAATTTAATGCAGCCACACCTTCACAGACACACCCAGAAATGACACTTAGTCAGATAGCTAGGCACCCTGTTGTCCAGTCAAATGGACATATAAAATTAACTATCGCACCAGCACACCTGGAAATGAACTGTTTACTCATGAGAAATCCCTGATCAATCTTCTGTGCCTCTCCCATTCACAAAAGGGGGGCAGTTACTGGCCCCCTTTTTGGTATGGCATAGCAGGACAGATTTGCCAGTAAGGCTGGTCTGTGCCAGACCAGGCCAGATGTTTTCCAGAATCTCCAAACAGAGAGGAATGTCACTCAAAGGCTTGGGTAGGTAACAGAAAATGTGCCAAAGTGAAGATAAGTTATTTGCCAAGGCTTCTTCTACACAAGTTTTAAAAACACTATTCTGACTTCTACCCTTTGCACCATTTAAAAAAAAATTCCTGGAGTTTTCAATTTTTGTTTTATCATTTGAGGAATTAATTTTTTTAAAAAATCAACACAGAAGATTTTCCTTTGATGGTGGTATTGCTGAGGGGAAAGGGGGGAAGGAGAAGATGGCTGGTTCACTTGTGCCTTATGTTTATTACTGGTCCCCAGGTGAAGATGTTTGATCCCCTTACCCCCTTCTTCCCTCCCACAACCCTCCCTGCCCTGAAAAGGAGCTCTGCACTTTCAGAGAAGCCACCTTTGTGGGAAGCCCCGAGTTACCCATACAGGTAGTACAAGGCCGGGATAGCTAGATGCAGGGCTCATGGACCATCTTGCTTTTGTCTCTGGGACACTGACTCCTTGTTTATGTTTCCAGTGAATTCATCCACACTTCCTAACTCTGCCTTGACTCGAGCTTCTGGCTCACAGAAAGAGGGCTACTTGTGATACTTGGAGTTGCAGTGGGTGCAAGCATCAAAAACAAAAACATGAACAAACCTGCTTTACCTGTGTGGCTCCTCAAAGGGAAGCAGGAAGGTCAAGACAGGTGAAGAAAGATGGTTATTATGTGGAAGGATGAGCCTTTTTGTTGTGCAGGGTTTCTCGAACTCAGCGTGGTTTACTTTTAGGCACAATCCTTCAGGCGTAGGTGCTTTCCTGTGCATTGTGGAATGTTTAGCAGTATCCCTGACCCCTACCCTGTCCTCTACTAGCCAGTAGCAACTGTTTCCAGACGTTGTCAAATGTCACCAAGGGGCAGAGGCAAGGCTGTCTGTCCCCAGTTCAGAACCACTGCTGTAAAAGCAAGAATTCTCAAAAATTTTGTGGTCATGGACACCTTTGGGCATCTGGAGAAGAAATTAATGTTTTTAAGTGTAAAAAATAAAATACATAGAATAACAAAAGAAATTATTTATATTGGAGTTATCAATTTTTTAAAAAAACAAGTTTGTGCCATAGTAATTTATTTGCTTCCATAGATCAGCACCTTACATTTTTTTGTGCTGAGTCAACTTATTTATCTTTTAACATTATATTCTTTGGGTGAAGGAACTGGGGAGATATATTTTTATCCAATTTTCTTATTTATTGTGGGAGTAATTCTAATTCACATGCTTACTTATAAATCATGCACACATATACACGAGCCCCTTATCTTGTGAGTCTGTTGGCTGCTGGGGGTTAGAGAAGTCCAGTACAAGGGTGTCTTCTAGAAGGTCCCTCAGAGCTTTAAGCAGGTTTCTATTGACAGCAGCAAGGCTCCTGCAGGATTCATTGCCATGTGATATCACCTCCCCACTGAAGTGAAGGCTCTGATAAGCTGCTTGGGCCTCTGAGCATATGGTGACGGAAACTACAGCACAGGAACTGTGTCATGGAAAGGGTGGAGGGCAAGAGAGCCTGAGCCAAAGAGGGAAATCAAAACAGGCTTTCATTTGAGGATTTTCTCTGGAAAACTAGTTTTCTTGTTTGTTGTTTGTTTGTTTTAGTAAAGGGAAGGCCAGATCAGCTGTGGAGGAAAGTGAGCCTTTTCTCTCCTGTTTGGAAGACAATAAATGGGCTTGATGATGGACATGGAGCTCCACGGTTGCAGTAGTGTGTGAGGCATCCCTCAAAGGCAGACTAAAGGGCTCTACAGCAGAAGCTGGTGGACTTGAGTGCTTGCTGTGTGATGGTGGCCGAGGCACTGCACTGTCCGGAGTTGAAATGATTTCTTCTGCAAAATATGGTTATTAAACGAGCTGTAGGGTTGCAGCTCTGGGGCCTACAGACAGGGAGTATAAATGAGTGAGACATGAGACAAAAGGGAGTGGTGGGGACTGTGGTCAACTAGAGGGTGTAAGTCTCATTTGAAAGAGGCACCACTACGCACTTTCATCCATTATCCTCACACTAGAATGTGGGTCCAAAGTTGCCAAATCTTTCAGACTTTTTTAAAAGTCTGAAATTTGAGGTTTAAACAGTGACCTCCTTCAAAAATTGAAAGATGTGGTGCTGGGCCACGTGCATGACTTTGTCCGAGTCTCATGAAAACCCCACGTGCTGCTGTTATCCCTATTTTTCAGAGGAGGCATCTTGAGTTCAGGAGGTTACGTAACTTGTCCACAGTTACAGAGCAAGAAAATGGGAGAGTCTGGATTCATTCTCTAGTCTCAGACTCCCCAGCACTTCTGCCAAACATTCTGCCTTGTTCACAACACAAGACCTCAGTAACCCGCTTCAGCATTACTGGAGGTCCCATGAAGGAAACATCACCACTTCAACTACTGATTTGTGGAAACCTGTCCTTGGAATGAGGAAGGACTATGAGGTGATCACTAAGAAGGAACATCAGAATTTCTATTCTTGTACCAAGTGCAATGCCAGGTTAAAGTTTCTTTTAAAGCCTCAGGTATTTCCTCAGTCACTCCGAAGTATAAACAGGACTGGAGGAAGGAGTCTTATACTCTAGTCATGACTCAACTGTGTGACTTTTAACTGGCTGTGTGACTTTAGACAAAAATTCCTTTGTCCTCCCCTGAACTTTAGGTTCCTCATCTGTAAAACAGGAACCATGAAATGTAAGTGGCAGAGCTGGAAGCCATCAGTGCCCCACCCCGTTGCATGAAAACCACCAATTTATCCTTTAGAGATCACAGATGACTGGGGGAAGTTGTTACCAACAGGTAACAACTATAAGGCAGTATGTGCTACTAAACAGGGGTGCGGGGGAGGAATAAAGAAAGAAGATACAGAATATCTTGGATATAAGTACTAAGTATCTTGGATATAAGTACTAAGTTAAGTCTCTTGGATACTTCCTACTTAAAATGGTTTCTATTAGTGGTTCTGAGTAAATGTAACATAGAAGCTGACTTTGTGTTATAATCTTAATAACTTTCAGAAAGGATAAAAAATTGTGAGTATAAAAGGATATACAGTAGAAAGAGTCTCCGTCTCATCTTCACCCCAAATTCTTCTTTCCAAAAGGTGCTGTATAACAGATTCTTGTGTGCCTTCTCGGTAGTTTCTGGTTGGACAAAAGCACATATGAATGTGGTGTATACCTGTATTTGTGGTTGTATCTATGTATTCCCCATATTTTACAAATGGGAACACACTATACACATCCTTTGCCACTTGCTTTTATTAGTTAAAAATTTAGTTTCAAAATGTTCGTATCAGTGCATACAGCTCTATCTTATCCTTTACAGCAGCTCCATCTTTATAGTGTTCCATCCCTGGATCTCTTTATGCACCTGTCTTAGTCCGTTGCAGCTACTTTAACAAATTGCCATAGACTGGGTAGCTTAAACATCATATATTTCTTACAGTTCTAGAGGCTGGAAAGTTCAAGGTTAAGGTGCCAACAGAGTCAGGTTCTTGGTGAAGGGCCTCTTCCTGGTTGAAAGAGAGCTGTTTTCTCCTGGTAGCCTGACATGACAGAAAGCAGAGGAGAGAGGAAGCAAGCTCTCTTGTGTCTCCTCTTACAGGGGCATTGTTCCCTCTCGTCAGCAACCCACCCTCAGGGCCTAATCAACTCCCAAAGACCCCACCCCCTGGTACCATCAGATTGGAGGTTAAGATTTCAACATGTACGTTTGGGGAGACATAATAATTTCCAAATGATGAGCATTTAGTATATGCCTATTCTTTTGTTATTGCAAACTGTTTCAGTATATATCTTTGTATGGATCTCTGAGAACAAGTTCATTATAAAATAAACTTCTGCTATTGCATCATTACAGACTTTGAATGAAAACTATGTCCCAGGCACTGTGGTACGCTCTCTAATTTTATTCACATGACAGACTGATATACATTGTGAGATGTAATTGACAGGTGGGAAAATAGGCCCAAAGAGGTTATGGCATGTTCCCTGTTATACGGGTAGCAAATGGTGCGGACAGGATTTGAATTCAGGTCTGTGTGGTTGTAAGACCTGTGTTCACATTCCTTCTACTACCATCTCCTCATAGCCACGCATTGTTCTGAGCCATCACTTCTTCTGTCTCCCTGATAGGAAGTGCTGCTGCTGCTGCTATGATCCCCGGAGACCAGAGAAGTAGTAACATGAACAACATGCATCTGCATAACATATTTTACATTTCAAAACACTGTCATTGTTCCCAAAGATGCTGGGAAGTAGTTCATGTTGACCTTATCTCTTTATAAGGGCTAGGGAAGGGAAGTGTGGATGGGCAGTTAGCTCCTGATGCATGCACAGGAGATTAGTGGAAAAACTGGATTCACATTCACAAGTCAGGACCCTAACTCCTTCTGAATACCAAGTCTATTCGGCAAGGATTAAGGGATTCTGTGGTCTCCTGGTTGATATCACAGGATCTCCAGACTGCTGCTGAATCAGTCCAATCTTTCCCCTACTCTTCTGTCTCCCCTACTAGACTGTAAGTTCTGAGAAGGCAGGTTCACATGTCCGTCTTATTCATTTCTGCATCCCCAGAACCTGACACGTAGATTCCTAATAAATAGTCAATACATAAATGAATATGCTTCACAGACCTTCTCCTTAATTCAAATGGTGGTTACTATTCCCCGTCTCCCTATCATATGTTCTTGCCACCACACCTTCTTTCACGCTGTTTCCTCTGTCTGGACTGTGTGTTTCCTCCTTTCGTTCCCATGAGGTGTAAGAGCTAATGTCCACATGGTTTAAGAACTAGGGTTTGTTTTTCAAGGTGTGGCTCAAATACCACCTCCACCAGGCAGGCAGCTGTCGAAGGCCTCCAAGCTGCAAAGGTTGGTTTTTTAATACCCAGAGTCCACCCCTGGCAGACCCTTCTTCTGTTGTACTTACCTCTGTCTGTTTTAATTAGTGATTTGTAACTTGCATAAGTCAAATGTGAGTAGTGGAGACCGAGGCTACTAGAGGGTAGCCGTTTCATCTAAAAGTGGCGTTGCTGCTCAATTTAGTCCTTTACTGCTACGCTACAATGTGTATCTAATGTTTCCAGACTTTCCAGATTTTTAAAAATGAAACCTAAAACTGAGTTTTAAAATTTGATGGCTCAAAGTTTTAAAGACACAGTACAGGCCAAATTTGACCTCCAGAGGGCCAGTATTAACCATTCAACGAATACAGCAGGTATGCTTACTGTCTATGAAATCGTAGTTCAGTTTACATTGTGCAGTGCTGTACAGGTTGTAGTCACTTTTGTGATTTTCTCCGAGTCCTGTGAAAACCCTGTGCGTACTGTTACCCGTATTTTACGAGAAGGAAACCGAAATTCAGGCTTGTTGGATGATTTACCTGAGGTCATGTGGCAAGAGTGGTAGAACCGAGACACATTCTCCAGCCTTGACACTCCTGCCCTTTCGGCCAGCCACGCTTCTCCTCCCTTTCTTCCTGCGTGTGTTGAGGGCAGACATGGTCTGATTCCTTCCTGTCACCCTCACACTGTTGCCTTGTAAATGATAAGTGCCCAGTGTAAGTTTGTTTGTACAAAAGAAGAAAAGAAAATGCATAGACACTCTTAGGGGGGAAACATGATTTACAGGGGTGGGCAACAGTAGGCTGACAGTTGTGAGTACACAAAACACAGTTTATTCTTGTATCGTTATTTATTAAATAGTGTGTTATTTTCCACACGAACCACTGTACACTAACTTTTGCCCGTCCCTGTGTATTTCTCTTGTTACTCCAATAAGCCAGTTGCATTATATTTTTCAGGACTCTTTCCTATGATGTAGGAATCCATATCAGAAACTCAAACCATTCCATTTCTTGATGCAACTCCTTGGATTTCTCATTACTTCTGTGCACATAGTCTACATTCAGAAGTGTTTCAGCAACTATGTATTGATTAGCTGTGCCAAGCTTTCCTTATAAAAGATTTGAGTGTGTGTGCGTGTGTGTGTGTGAGAGAGAGACACAGAGAGACAGAGAGACAGAGAGAGTCCCAGTGGGTGTTATTGAATTAGGGAACCAAAAAGGTTAAGTAAGTGGTGTCTGTACTCCTGAAGTTAATATTTAGTAAGAGTTTCTAATATCTGGACTAGGGAATAATAATGCCATTTGAAAGTAAAGGAAGACTGGGAGAGAAGTAAATCTTAATTAATCAATAGAAATCTGTTTGACTCCAACTCAGCCCAGATGTAACAGTCTCTGTCTCCCAAAAATTTACAATCTAGTTGGGAGGCTGAGGTTTATACACATTCACACACGCACAAACATACACACACCCCTACATTCATATTCATAACTTCAGCAATTGTCACACTCAGCCAGAAGTGTCTTTACTTATTTTTATCCCGAGGGTGATTTAGGACTAAATCATTACCTTCTGTCCTTTATCGTTTTTTAGACACAGCTGAACATTCCTAAAAAAAAAAAAAAAGTAATTTTTGAAACCCAAATAGTTTTTCTTCTTTTTTAGCCAGCCACCCTCTAACCTAATTTGTATTTTTTGTTACTTAGCTACTTTGAAAAGAAGGCAACAGCACATTTTCCTGTAAGAAAGACTCCTTGGTACTTTCATTTGCATGATGCCAGGAGCTGTTACTTCTGATGTGAACCTGAATTAAAATCACTCCGCCCTCAGAGATGCTTTTGTATCCTACTGAATGCCCCTGGTCCCCAAACAGAGTGTCTTCTCTTCCTTCTGGGCCAGAAGGGCTTCACTTTTCATGTTTTGTGGGTTCTCTAAAGCAGCCCCTGATGGTATGAGCCTCCTTTCCTGTTTCACAGATCCTGTACATCACGGGGTCATGAGCCCACAGTTTGTGTTACGGGACTACCACCAAGCCCAGGGGCTTTTGGAAAGCACTCCAGAGTCCATATCCTAGGACATCAGTCCACAGACTCAGAAGGAGCCCACAGGAGTCTCTGCAGGCTCTTGCAGTCATAAGGAGGAGCAAGATATGGGTTGGTGGGTCCAAATATGACACCTCCATCGGAGCTTGAAGAGGAGGCCTCGAAATGTGTCACGAGGACTTTTCACTGTCAATCTTTATTAATGAGACGGCATTGCTGTGTTCACTCTGCCCCATCCACCTGTGGGCAGCTCCATGGGATCCTCTCAGTGAGATTTTAAAGGGATGTTTGTTATAATTTTACCCAACTGATCGGTTGAAGGAAAAATATTAAAAACTATGAGTTCAAAACAACATCAGGCCTTTGAGATTTGCCTCTTTGTTATTGTTATTTCAAGATTCAAATAAAGAATTTACAAAACCGTTTTCTTCTCTACTCAAAAATGCAGCCATGGAGAGAGTCACTGAACAACCCCAAGGCTGGGGACCATTCAGCTCAGCGGTTTGCTTGCAGCACAATATGTTTTGACCTCGGGTTTTTGTGTTAGATTTTTTGTTAAAAATGCTAGATGGTATGTAAGATAAGGCTCATCAAATGACAGTGAGGTAAGAGCAATACCTGATGCTTGCTAGAGAAGCCAGAAAAATTTAGTAATTTTTGTACTCAGGCAAAATAAAAAATAATTGACTACGTTAATGCATTTTGTTACAGTGATGGTTTGGTGTGGTGGGCTTCCTTATGTCAAGGAATAGCTATGTAATTTTGATAAAATATGTAGTGCCTTAGGTTTCCATTCCAAAGCCCCCCCAAAATATAGCACAAACAGAACCACCTCCACTTCCTCATGGCTGATCCTCCACTTCTGAATGATGATGCCAGCAGAGTGAGCATAATTCTTCTCCAAACATGTACTCTCTCATTAGTCAGTGAAGAGCACAAACACCCCACTCCCCACTCCCCTCTTCCAGGACCCCACACAGAGTTTCACCTGGCCTTGTAGACGCAGATGGTAAGACAGAAAGAGTTCATACTCCCCTGTCTTGCCACTTCTTAGCAGGGCTATTTTGGGGCATCGCTGTCTTCTTTGAGACTTAGTTTTCTCACAGATCATATGCATCTCATAATACCTACTGTGCAGGTTGTGAGCATTGAAAGAATGTACAATTCCTTACCTCCTGCCAAGCACAGGGTGGATCTCATTACTTAATTTTAGGTTCCCTGTACCTGTTCTAGCTGCCTCCTACATTTCTTACACTTCTTTTCCCAGAGGCCTTTGTGTTGTTTCACAGTGCACCCTGGGGCTGCCTCTCTTCAGTGGCAGTGACCACAGAGGTGATATGGAAGGAAATGCTCCCTTCTAGAAATTCTTATGTGGACTTTTTGGATGAACTTGTACTGACAGTACTGCTTCAGATGTTTGCAGAAGCAATAAATAGAAGGGACTTGCATCGTGTTCATGTCCATTATGGGAAATGGTTAGATTTTTATTTTAAAAAATCTCAAGAGATGCTGTCCAGTTTAACCTAAGGACCCCTAGTGAGTCTATTCTGTGAACAGAAGAAATCCAAAAATGAACCAGCTAAGAATTCTAGATGGACTTTTCACTCACTCATTTTCATTCAACAGATAGTTATAATATATTACACATGAGAAGGAAAAATCTTCCTGAATTTTTTAACTTTCTTTTTTTTTTCCAGGTTGAACTTTTTTTATTTTTATTTTTTATTTCTTCACATAATCAAAAGTATATATATATTTTACATTCAATATTATTTTATATTACTTTCAGGTCTATAGCATAATGGTTAGATAATCATATACTTTAAAAACTGTTCCCCTTATATTTTCAGTACTCACCTGGCACTAACATAGTTATTACAATATAATTGACTATATTCCTTATGCTGTACTTTACATTCCTGTGACTATTCTATAACTACTAATCTGTGCTTCTCAATCCCTTTACCTTTCTCACTCAGTCCCCCAACCTACCCTCCCATCTGGCAACCAGGAGTCTGCTCTCTGTGTCTATAAGTCTGTTTCAACTTTGTTTCTTGGTTTATTTTGTTCTTTAGATTCTACATACAAGTAAAATCATATAATATTTATCTTTCTGTGATTGACTTATTTCACTTGGCATAATACCCTCTAGGTTCATCCATACTACCACAAGAGGAAAGATTTCATTCTTTTTTATGGCCGAGTAATATTCCATTGTATATATGTAGCACAGCTTTTCTATCCATTCATCTATTGATGGGTACTTGGGTTGCTTTCATATCTTGACTACTATAAATAACACTACAATGAACATAGGGGTGCATCTATTCTTTTGAATTAGTGTTTTGGATTTCTTCTATGACCCCAGATTCCACTGCTGGATACATGCATGAATCACTCAGTGGAATCACTCAGTCATAAGGCAGTTCCATTTTTAATTTTTTTGAGAAAACTCCATACTGTTTTTCATAGTGGGTGCACCAATTTGCATTCCTACCAACAGTGCACGAGGGTTCCCTTTTCTCCACATCCTTGCCAACTCTTGTTTGTTGATTTATTAATGACAGCCATTCTGACAGGTGTGAGTTGATATCTCATTGTGGTTTTATTTTGTATTTCTCTGATGATTAATGATGTTGAGCATCTTTTCATATGTCTATTGACCATCTCAATTTTCTCTTTAGAGATGCAATATAGCTTGATGATGCCGAATATAGACTGTGATCAGGAAGACATGTTCAAATGTTGATTCTGGCTCACATTCTGGGCAAGGTGTTGGACTTTGTGAGCTTCAATTTCCTCCTATGATAAATGGGGTAGAAATAGTACTTATTTGAAAGGGCTGTTATGAGTATTAAATGAGATAAACACGAGACATTTTCATCCGTAGTAACTGTATTATGATTTCTTCTTTTTTAAATTTTTGTTTGGGATTGGCATTAGCATTCAACATTTTGTTTGTCTTTCCTCTCTAAATTCTGATAAAATATACTGAAATTTTCTTTTCCCATATAAATCAATTTGCCTAGTTTCTGTATTCCAAATAACTTCCAGTTCATAATGTAAGAAGATGGACTTTCCCAAGAGTATGAGGGGTTATTTTTTGACATCACCCTTCTTGCTTTTATTATCCTACCTATAATGTGAAAACAGAGATATCAAGAATTTCCAGAAGGGAGAGGAAGGTTGGCTTGCCTCACAGAAGTTCTGAGGCCTTCTGGGCAATGTGGTGAGCTGCCTCTAGGGCTTCCCTAACTGCAGTCCATTGAGATCGAGATTCTCATTCAAACTTGGAACTTTTATTGGCACAATGTGGGGGGCCCTATGCTAGGAACTGTAGATTCTGGAATGAAAGAGACATGGGCCTAACTTTAAGTAGACCACAGTCTAGCAAGGAAGGAGAGTGATCATTGAATTCTTGCTTGAGGATATTTTACCAGCTCAGTCCTGGAGAAAGACAAAGAAATAAGTGGAGAAGAGGGGAGCAGTTTCTGAAGCAAGAGTGCCATGCACATCTGCATGGAGGGGTGAGGGGCAGAAGAAAGAGAAAGGTGACAGAGGCAGATAGTGATAAAAATGGGTCTATATAGGCAGGAAAGGGTCAGGTTATTTAAGGCTTTTTAAGCTAAACACAGGAGCTTGGACTGAGAACCCTGGAGAGCCACTGAAGGATTTTAGCAGCGAATGAGACAATCAGATAAGCATTTCTGAAAGATCCTTCTTACTTGCACAGAATCGATTGGAATTGGACAAGAATTGAGGCAGGAAAAACTGATGGGAGGCTGACACAGTGATTCAGGCTAAGACACGACACTGGCTTGAGCTAAAGTGACAACAGAAAAAAGACATAGAATTAAGAGATATTAACAGGCAGAATGAATAAGTTTTATTGTATGAGGTTAGGGAGGGAGCTGGAAGAATCAATAACTACCCCCATTTTCTGGCTTGAGCAAAATGCATTGATAGCATTTCATCAGTTAGAGAGTCAGGAGGAAGAGGAGGGAAGAGGAAGAGTTAGGCTTTAGACTTGAGGTGTCTGTAAGACAACGAAGTAGCTAGTAATACACATTTGGAGATGAGAAGAAGGAGCAGGGCTGCCATCCAGGGAGCAAGCTGGGGGTAAAGAGAACCAGTCATGGGATGGGCCTAGTCTGATTTCTTAGTAATCATGTGTATCACCTTGTGAGGACTAATGGGTCTGGTTGTGTCAGGTTGAAGATGGCAGAATGCTTAAGGAAGCCACAGACAGACACTATGCAGTTCAAGAATGATAGACTTTTGAAGATCCTGCATTTTACTATTTTTGCAGCTGAGTTAAGTTTTAGCATGTTGGGTCTCACTGATTGTATAATCTGATGGTCAAACAACCAAAAGTCGTTTTTTTGATTTTTTTTAAAGGTTGATTTCCTGCCTCTGAAATTACGAGGAGACAAACATGGGCACAAAAAGTGAAAACAACTTTCTCATCAGTGCTGCCCTACTCCATGGCTGGGCCCATCCTTGTCAGTGCTGGAGACCTTTAATCCTAATATGTTCACCGTCTTTTGAAGAGTGCTTGGCCAGATGCTGAGAAGCAGTACAAAACTTTAGTGTGAAATGTAATCTGTGTCTCAGTCTTGTATCTGAGAAGTGAAAACTGCCTTCATTATATACTGCTACCTATCGTTGCTTATCCTATGTAGTCCTAATCTCTACCATGCTTTCACCTCCCAAATGCTAGGCTGGTGTCAGAATGGAAAGAAGATTAGCAGGAAAATTCTCTCTCGTCAACCCTGTTCCAACAATGCCACAGAGCCTCTTGCATTTTCCACCTTTGCTGAAAGCTGAGCTACTCTTCACATGAATAGGATTTACGTGCATGCCAAAAGTCTAAGTGATGCAATGGAGACCATCGCAGGGGCTTGGAGAGGAGAATTTAGCCTTAAGTGATGGGGCCAGAAGTCACACTTGGAGTTTCCAATTGTTCTGTTTTTCGGCCCTGAAAAAGCTTGCAGCTTTTGTAAGAAGCTCTCTCCGAAAGCAAACTACACTTGTTTTTGTTTGTTTGTTTGTTTGTTTTTGTTTTGGGGGGTCTTTTTTGACTTCACAAGAATGATCTTTGGCAACTCAAAGGCACCAGAAAAGCAAGAGGGAAAAAGGTAAGAAGGCTTCTGCAGGTTTTTCCGTGCTTGTTTTCTGACATGGTGAATTTAATGCACACCCAGATATGTGCACAAATCAGAGTGACTGCTGTTGTTTGAGTTCTAATTTCTCTGCAGTAATAAGGGGCTCAGAGAAAGGAACAAGGCTGTATATCTCCTCCAAATTCAGATGCTATTGGGTAGGTAGGTGCTCAGATTTCTGCTTCTATGATAGTCTGGTGATCCTCATTGGAGGACTCAGTATCTCAAAAATTGAGCTGATGGCTGGTTCCCAGGCTGAGGCTCATCCAAACCATGGGGAATAAAAATCATATCTTAGCATCATAGGAAGTAGGGAAGGAGCTATTATTGAAAAAAAAAGAAAATCAAGGTACACATCTTGGTCCAAAAGTAACAATAATGACAAAAAAAAACTGTTAAGTATCTCTACATGTGATTGGTCTTGTGCTGGTACTTTATAACCTATGTTGCATTATTATAATTCTTCCCATTTTACAGATGAGGAAGATGAGGAGAAGGGAGATTAATTCCCTTGCTCAAGTTCATACATCTATTCAGTAGACAAGCGGGGACTGGAACCCTGGTCCATCTGCCTATAAAGCAGTGTACCTACCTTCATACTATACTAGAAAAGGAAAGGGTAATGCAGAATGGAGTGTGATTCCACCCTTTTTAAATGACTTGGACTCCAAACTTGGTAAGAAGGCTCTGGGTGCTGTTCCTAAGGTAGACTGAATGAACTGAAGATGTCATTATGTAAATAGGCTTCACTCCATCAGGGCCGGCAGGTGAACTGACCACCAGTAATATTCTCTGGGCTGAGAGCTGAGTGCATCACAAGAAAGAGGAATAGTTCTGCCACCCAGACATGCATCCTTGTTCTTGCTTTTGAGCCAGGGCAGTAGCTAGAACTCTGCTAGTATAGGTAATATTGTACAACGTGCAGGAATTTCAAGAATGGCAAGACAGGGCCCCACATTCAGTGTGACTCTGGGGAGAATCACCATAAGAGAGACAGAAGTTGAGTCATGACTATTCCTGAGTCATTGTAGGAACCCCAGAATAGGAGTTCATGACTTCAGTGGGGGCTGAGGCACTGGGGATTTTGCTCCAAGAGATTCTTTCCCCTTGCTCAGCACAGACTCTCCAGACTTGCTTTGGTGGTCCTCAGACATATTAGCCTGATCCCACCTCATGGCCTTGTTGCAACTCTGCCCAGAACTTCACCTGGAGAGATCCTTCTTGGCCTTCAGGTCCTAGTTCCAATGTCATCTCTTTGGGGAGGCACTGTCTAATCAAATCAGCAGCCTTTCCCCAATGCCCATGCACTAATCACTCTCAGCCACATACTCCTGCTTTGGAGTCCCACAGCACTTAAATTATCTAACTGTTCTGTTTATTTGTTTATATATGTTTAGTATGTCTTTCCTATCCTTGGAATGTAGGCTCCACTGTTTCAGAGACTTTTAAAAAATGTTATCTATTGATATTAGGGAGATAGTGGGGAAGAGAGAGAGAGAAACATCAACTTGTTGTTCAACTTACTTATACATTCATTGGTTGATTCTTGTTTGTGCCCTGACCAGGGAACCAAACCCACAACCTTGGCATGTAGGGACGATGCTCCAACCAACTGAGCTACCCAGCGGGGGCTTCAGAAACATTTGTCTTGCTCAGTGAAGAACTCCACACCTGGAACAGGGCCTCATTTAGTAAGTGTTCCATAAATACTTATTGATTAATGAAGGAATTAATAAATCAATGAGTGGAATATGGCCGTGTCATTATCATTACTATAACCGTTTTTGTACTACCAAGCCTTCAATGACAGGAGGACATGTGGGTTATCAGATGGCTGAGGCCCAGGCTAGCTACTCAGAACCTGATTGAGAGGAAGAAAAGAATAACCAGGTAGAGCCAACATCATCATACATGCAAAATCATGTAGCTGCTGCAGGTGAAAAAATGCAGGCAACAGGCTATATAACCAGTGAGTGTAGAGAGCAGAGGTGTACACTCGGGTCTCTGACTCCACTGCTTTTCCGTGCACACAAAAGGCTAGGGAGAACGGGTCAAGCAGTTTTAAGTGTATCTGTTATTGACCTTATTTCACAAGTTGGGCACTGAAAGATTCGATAATTTGCATAAAATCACTTAGCTAAAAAGTAGAAGAAGCCTAGCTCCAAAGTCCATGCTTCTAATCACTGAATTATGAGGGCATCTTCCAGACAAGATGAAGAAGAGTCTCTGCGGAGGCGACAGTAAATCTAGGACTATCAAGAAGTGTGGGAATTGAGGGAAGGGCCTTCCGAGCCAAGGACAAAGCCTGCTGTGTTCTCTCTTCCCGCCTCCTGGCTTTCTTACTGATGTGCCTTACTGATATTCTGGGAAAGTTGCTGCCTCTGATTTCTAAGTAAATGACAGAGCAGAGGCTGAACAGGGTTCATGTGGGCCATTGTTTCTCTTTGAGCCATTCTATCTTCGCCATCTCTGAGACAAGCTCACAGGATCCTTAGGGCTTGTCCTCTGAAATGTGCATGACCAGGTGGTCCAGCCTGGAGGTTCTGTCCTGTGAAGGGTGGGGATCATGGCCATTTGCATTTCATCTGTAACAATTAAACAGCCTCACAGCAGCCCCCGGTTGCCAACGGGCTCACACCCCATTGCCGTGTAATCACATCTAATCTCATTGAGCTCTGCTCAAAATAGCCATAATTGGTGGTTTTATCCAAATCAATAAAGACAGCTTCTACATATTGATTATCATCCAGGGTATAAAATCATCATCGGTTACCTGGAAAAGAGAAACAGGCTGCCAAGGGAAAAGGTCAGATATTCCATTTGTACAGGGGAAGATAGGGGGAGGCGGAACCTGTGAATTTTAAGGTAATAGTATCAAATTACCTGAAAATGCACACAGTATATTCTTGTAATTTGCAACAACAGAGAGCTCAGAAATAGGTCAATCATTTAAGTGAGTCTTCAAGTCTTCTCTCCGTGATGCACTGAGCTAGCTTGCATTAGCTTGTCTTAAAGGGGCTGGAGCCAACAGAGATAGCCGGAGCCACATGGCTCCTTCTTTCCTGCATTTTACAACCACATAGTGACACAATTTCAGTGGAAACAACGGCTCAGCTGGATTTCTTGTATTCAACTAATGATCAGCAGAGATTCTCAGCCATTGTCATCAGAGACTATGGGAAAAGTCACAAGGGGGAAGTCCACCTGAGAACCTGGGAGACACAGAGTAGAGATGTTCACTACCCAAATAAATTGGAAAGCATTTTCCAATTTATGGGCGATAGAATAAGGAGCCTGCCCAATTCCAAACTTGGCATTTCAAACCACAGAATTGAAAACAAACTTGTTTCACTTTTTATTGCAAGACAAAGCCCATTATTCTATTTTTATTTCTCACAAATATTAAAACAAAAGTTGCATAAAATCATTCAATATTATTCATGAAAAACAATAAAGAGAGGACCATTTATTCATTATCTTGCTGCTCCAACATATTAAAACTGGTCTTGGGCAATTCCTGAGCCCATTTTCCTCCTCTGTTAAATGGAAAAGACAGTGATGACAATATCAAGCACATAGGGCTTTTATGAAAAATTTAAATATATATAATAATAAAATAATAATAATATATGTATATATGGGTCTCAGCAAATAACTACAAAATTTGACTTCTTAAAAATTTTTGGGAATGCTCTTAAAGTTTTTATTTATATGACTATATCATTCTACATAGCTA
>VMDR010010729.1:0-30093 GCA_007922815.1 Macrotus californicus
CTTGTGAGATCACCCCATACCTTAGTACCACAGTGGGAGAAATTGAGTCACAGTAAGGTCAATGGATTGGCCAAAACATCACGACTGGCTTTGTAGAGTTAGACCGAGGTGAACCCGAGTGCAGTTCTGAGTCCTCTCCACCACGATGGGACTCCGGTGGTATGTGTGTGTCTGCTCACACATGTCTGTTGGCAGAAAATTAATTTAAACTGCCTTCTAATTGATTTCTGACAGGGGAAACTGGATAACAGGAATAAAATGAAAATATAGTATTTTAGAGGTTTTTCTTGAATAACGTTTAAAATTATTATTGCATGAACATCAATTCATTTAATTATTTTACTGAATAGTTCAGTTGTCTATATTTAAATATTGCAGGAGTATAATCCCACAATTTAATAATAGAGACATGACAGTTATATATTTTTGACATTTATATTTTAAATATAGGAAAACATGATTATATTGCTTAATATGTCTGCCCAAGCTCAGGATATAAATTAATAAAGTAACTTTTGATTTTCTCCTTATGTGTTGTTTTTAATAACTGAACCATGCAGTCTGTGGAAAAAAACTTTTAAATATAAAAATTCTTTGAAATCTGCAGTTGTTCTGCACTAACATCTTTTAAAGCATTAGAATTCTAATTACCCAGGGGAGCTGATGACGAAGGTGGGGATCACACTAAGTTCATTGCTAAACATTCAGTAATGTCACTCCCTCATTTCCCAGGGCTTCTGGTTCTCATGCTTTTGTCTCAGGAGGAAAGTTCTAATTGGCCCTGTTAAAAGGGCAGCTTGACAAGTCATTTTGAGGGACATGCTTTGAGCATTACTAGCAGCAGGAAGAATGCAGCATTTTAGAAGTCAGGATCAGTAGGTTCCAACTTGCTTGCAACATGGGGCTACTGTTGTTAAAATTACAAATTGTGCCAAGAAGAGAATCTGTCATGAGTTAGTTCTGTTGGAGAAACTTTAACGTAGCTAACGTTACTCTTTACCTCTCAGAGATCTTGTCTCTGGTGACTTTTTTGGAGAACACTAGCTCCTCGAGATGTGTGTCTCTTGCAGTGTAAAGTCGCCGAAAGGAAATCAAGGACGGAAACTCTTTTTGTTGGACAGCTTCCAGTGGAGCTGGGACTTCAGAGTTCAGCAAACGTTTGTATTGACAGCTTAACCTGCATCTTGAAATGTTAAACAATGGGCCAAGTCTTCCGTTTTCAAGAGTTTAGTCTCCTTGCAGGTGTAGTTTCCAGAATATTCAAAACCACCTATATTTTCTTTGACTAGAGGTTTGCCAGATGGTGAAGAGGTTGTAGAACCTGGCCCATGGGAAAACTATAGGTCTAAATTCACAGAACCAGATTGACTCACCAAGGAATAAAGTCATGGAATGGGAGAGAATTTTAGGGATTACTCAGGAGAGACAGCCAGCTTCTGCATGAATGTGTCTAATATCAGACAGCTTAATAATAATAATATAAATGTATATGCTATATAATAAACAGTATTGCTATTTTTATGTCGATAATCATTAACTGCTATGGCAGCTACCTTTTTTGAGTGACTGTGTTAGTTCAAGTGCTGTGTATGTTATTACGTTATTTCATTTAATCGAATACCTCTATAGAGCAACTGTGTAGCAATTAAAGGCACAGATTCTGAAGCAAGACCATTTAAGTGAATCTCAGCTCCATATTTGTCTGCCATGTGACCTTGGCACATAAGTTATTTAATCTCTTTGTGCCTCAGATTCCTCATTGGTAAAATAAGTACCTTTTAGGGCCAGGTACTCCTAAGTCAGTATAGGAGTACCTGGCCCAGAGCTGTTGCGATAACTGTTCCCTTTTTAGAAATAAAGTAAGATTTTAGTTGTTATTTCACGTGTGATCTTATACTGGAAGGAGCTGGGACTCAAGACAGCTGTGCCCACCTGTGAAGCCCGTACATGTCCTTCAGCTTCACACATTCTGCTTCTCCCGTGTCATAACAGTCCATTTCGTTTCTGAGCAAAGCTTGAAGTGCCATTTTTAACTAAATTCTGGCTTCTGTTGTCTTTGCGCTCTCCATCTCAGGTCTGTCAAAGAGGAGGAAAAGGAAAAGTGCAAGCTTGGGCTTTTTCTGCCTCTCATCACTGCTGGCTAATGAGCATTAATGTTTGATCGTGTTACTTGGGCTCTGGAAATCTGATGATTTGGAGAAAAGGAAGAAACACACCCAGTTTGGGAGTTTTTCATCTAAGCCCAAGCGAACCAGAGCGGGGTCCCTTGTTCAGTCACTTTCGTTTCCTGGTAAAGGTCAAGCTCAGGAGGATGCTTTGCCAAGGTCAGGAGCACACTTATAAACATGAGCAGAGGGAGTGGTGCTTGTGGAAGCAAAACTCCAGCTGCAGTCTTAGGAGGGTGTTGAGGCTTTTACTACTTCTTGTTTTTGGCTATTGGGGTAAAAATAGCCTCACCTTCCATGGGAAGGAAGAGATATAGATACCTTTTTTAATTTTTTCTGTTAAAGATCTTGTACATTTTTTCTTTGGAACTGGGATTAATTTCAAAAAACCCATAGAGATTGTGGGAATATCCCCTTCTCCATTATCTGTTGGAAAGTAAACTCTAAAAATCTGGGGGACAAGAGTTCTTTCCACTTTTTATTTGACAGGTACATACCAAATAGTAGGGCTATAAACGTCTCGTAGACTAAAGAGAAAATTAAGATGCAAGTCCCAAATGCGCTGAACTGGCACCGTAGCGTACTATGACAATATGGCTGAGAGATTATTCTTATGAATAATCCTGCAGTGAATGATTTTTTTTTTTTTGCTTTAAGAACACATAACCACTTTAAAGGACATTAAAGGATGTGCCGTAATTTAGTCACTGTTCATGTTGTTGTCTTTCATATACTCTCCACTGGGAATCCAGTTTGGGGCCCAGATCTGAAAATTCAGCTTTGTTTGTCCTTCTGTGCTGTAAAGCGGAGCTGCCTCTACCCTATAATCTAACTGTCTGTCTCATCTTTGGCTGTTTGGAGCTGCAGTACAGTAAATTCCCGGAGGTGGGGAATTCATCTTTGGTTCCTCTTCTTAACAATAGCATAGGGCCCCGTGTCTTTTAAAATTATGGTTGAACTAATCATAGAGTAAGATCATTATTAAAACAGTTCCTCCAAGGATATAAAAACAGCTTTGCCTGTGTGTAAGAAATGATTCTTGAAAGCTGTGGGATTTCTGAACATTTCATAGTGCATGCTTACATGAATTGCTGTGTACTTTATTGGAAACCTGTGTGTGTCTCTTTCCCTTCCTGCCTCTTGCCTCCCCCTCCTCCTACTCCCTCTGCTCTCTTTCCCTGTTATGACGCAAATCTGGGTACACAGAGCTCTCCAAGCTGTGTGATGTAATCCCCAGGTTTTAACCAACGCCTCTCTGCCTAACGTTCCTATCACTGCCTCTCTAGGGCCCTTGACCACGTCATCTCTGCGGCCCCACAATTCCAGCTGTCACTAAGCACTGACATGTTGAAAAGTGATCAGTCGATCTCCCTGCAGATGGATGTCTTTCTGAGTTCCTTTTTTTTGGTCAGTGGAAAGGAGTATCTCCTAAGCCTGACTGTTGGTATTCTCTTTTAAGACTGACTCCTTTCCCAAATGCCATTGTTTCCCATGCCCCTTCCCCTCCCCATACCCTTAGTGAGCACAGTCAGTCCCCAGGTCTGGTGGCATATTAGAATTGCCCAGGGAGCTCTTGACTAAGCCAATGCCTCAGGCCCTGTGCCACTTGAGTCATCGGTCTGTTTTGAAATGCTCCAGGAGATAGTGATGTGAAGCAGTGTTGGGCCCACTGCAGATGTTCGATAATCTTTGTTAACTGATTAAATAGTAATTCTGTACACATTATAAATATGCGTTAATGTTTTGGTGCTGGTTGATATTTACTGGAATGCTGGCCTTAGTAGGATTTTCCAAGAAATCTTAGTGACCACACATCATAAATCACAGAGTTTTGGCAATGCCCTGGGAAGTGGGAAGAAGATTTTGTTTCAGAGTGATATGGTCTTAAAATTTTTTAAATAAGAAATAGATATTTATGATCCACTTTTAATGATATACTGTATATACATTTTGGAAAGATTTCCAAAATCTTTTTCTTTCTGCTGTATAAATGCAATTTGTTTGCCTATGTTTATGAAAGCATTAAAATACTATTTCCTATTTCCTATAGACATATAGAGTTCTATTTTCAGTTTGACAGAATTGGTTCAAGCTTAACTCTTCAGGGAAATAAATCTTATCTGGTAAACAGAATTTAAGAATGATAAGGCTCTATAGTTATAACATTGGAAAGCAAGTGAGGAGATCCAGACAGCGTCCAAAGCTGGGACCAGGGACCAGCCTAGAGGCCAGCACAGCCTGATAGAGTGGTGGTATTACAAGCGAGTGTTCCAATCTAACAGTCAGTGGGTGCAGTGGGAACACTGAAGCCCTTACTCGATCCCCATGGATTTGGTTCAAAACCGAGCCATACTTTTTTCTAACATGGAGACATAATGACTGCCTCAGAAGCCTGATGGATTTGTCAGAAGGATCCAGAGAGATAGCAGTGCAGTAGTTGCCTTGAAGACTGGCGAGTAAGTAACTAACTGCCAGCTGCTGGAAGAGGGGGAGGGAATGACAGTGAAAGAACTTCAAGGGACAGTTCCAGAAAATTGCTAGTGGGACTTCTCAGATGCGTTGGAAATGAAGTGCTTCCAGACAGCATGTCTTGGGTTCTTTTCAGTGAGTCTGGGGTGAAAGATGAGCTGTTGTCGTGTTAAACTAATAAATGACGTTAGTAAGACCTGAAGTTGAAGAGAATTGTACTTGCAGCTCAGGAGCCCCTCCGTGGAGGGTGTCCAAGGTCTGGGAGCCAAGAGATCACTCATCTCTGACAGGAACAATGGAAACATCTCAATTAAAAACTGGAATAGCCTTCTGAAACCCTTGGGCCCTAAGGAACCTCACTGAGCATAATTTTCTTTGAATGGAGATAGAAATTTATAATTTCTTAGAAGCAAGTTTTCAAAAGTAAAAAATGAGGCGTATCAAGGTGGTCCCTGCCGTTGCAGCTCCTTCAACAAAAGCCACTTTGGGTAAGTGTGTCTCTGAGGTTCCTGTGCTGGGCGGTGATTAATTTGAGAGCACAGTTGGAGAATTTATTGTGATGATGATGGTTTTGGTGACTTTTCCTGGTTTGGATTCTTGTCGTAAAATTCAAAATTTTGCAGCTCTGTGTTCTGACATGTTGCATAGCACTGGTCTTGAGAACTGAGAAGGAGCCACAAGTGTACCTACAGTCTACCTTAGCATTTATCTCGGATTTTGAGATCTGTGTAATGAGCACAGGCAGCAAAGAGCTGGATGCATGAACAGGTTGTTGTGGGATTTCCGATACAGTCCAGCCACTTCCATTAGTGCAAAGTATTGACTCTTTTGAAATTTATAAAGTATCTTTTAAAGCAGGTGTCACGTAGAACTGCACATTAGCATTTCTTTTCTATTTGTTACCCGGAGTCTAATCTCTACTGAGCAAGCATTTCCTTGTTATTTAAAAACAGAATTTTAATAGTATGCTGAACGTATTAGCATTCAGTAGCAGGTAGGAAGTGGTTTTCCCCTGTAATGGAGGTGAGATTTTGAAGAAAGTGGGAGAAGTGGTAAGAGAGAGATACCAAGAGCTTTTGTGTGTTTTTTAACTACTTGAATGAATTAAGCTCAATTAAATACATCTTAATAAATATTCAAGTATTTTTCTATGCCAGGAATAACAGCAGCTACACTTGTGATGCTTTTGGATGTAAGCAACAATACCTGACTGACACTGACTCAATGGAAGACCACGTGCATGTAGGCTGTTGACACGTAGTTTGGATGTAATAGCTGCACAAAGGCAGAAGGGACCCAGCTGCTGCTGCTCCAGACACTACTTTTTTTTTTTACCACAAGGAAGGAAAAAGAAAAAGGCTGAGTGAAAAAATGAAGAGTTTGTTTATCAGGGAGGGAAATTTTTCTTAGTCATCTCCACACCCCCAGTAGCTGCTGGGGAAGTAGAGAAAGCAGATGTTTAGAAAATAAGATTCTGATTTCCATGATTGTCCACAATTCATTTTAATTGATAAGCACCCTTTCCAAATCAATGAGGTCTTTTGTTTGCAAGAAAGGAAGGGAGGTGGGAGACCAACACTGGGTACCATGGCGGTGTGTGCCAGGCTTCAGAGAAGAGCGTGAGCGAGCCCTGGTCGTCGAGCATCTCACTACCTGATGGTGGGGAGAAGACAAGTGATCAGGTCACCATGGTGATCTGTGGACTAGGAACAGTGTCAAAGAGGTGCAAATACAACACTCACTGTCACAGCACGATTTGGAGAGATGTGAAGAGGTTCAAGAAAATGTTGGGAAAGACAACATTTGAGATGGGTACTAAAGTTTTCAGCAGGTGCTGACAATGCCCTTTACACACCTGCAAAGTCAGAAGCCGTGGGTTTGTACAGCACGCGTTCCAGCAGAGTGATCCGGGGTGACAGTGGAAAGTGTTTGAGGCCCCCGTGTGCCACAGTGGTTGCTGCGTTACTGCATTAGCAGCAAATGAATGAAATGTAACTTCGTGTCTTCTGATCATCTGCCAGTTATGTGCCAAGTGCAGGGCTGGGTGTTTCTCCAAATAGATGACCTTTGTTGGTGAACATGCTCATGTTTCTCTCCTCGGTGTTCCATTCATTCAAGGGCTGCCCTGGACTGTATTTAAAATTGAACTTTGAACTCCTGTGTGTTTCTGAAGTCTGTTGTTTGTAATCTGTAGGCGCAGGCCATATCTTTTAGGTAAAAGGAAGTGCCAAAGGACCTTCAAGTCTCAGTTCTAATTTTCTCAATGTGATGTGATAATATCATGCAGGTTAATGAACTGTTGGTAGGCTTATGATGCTGGTGGGTTACATTAGCTTCATTTTGAATGATGTTCAATAAGCAGTACCAAGTTATTTTTGGTACAGTTAGGGCAGTCATTGAACTAATTTGTCGGTATGGAAAGAAATTAATGAAAAGTGGTGTTTGGGAAAAAAGCTGTCAGTCTTCTTCAGTGTCCCCATCCACATTGTCCCGCACTGCTCCTACTGTGGTCAAGCGGAAGGAAGCAGGATGGCAGACTCAGAAGGGGAAAGAACTGAGAAACCTAAGTGGTCTTTCAAAGACTGGTATTTGCAGAAGGAAAGAAACCTATTTCATAAAAAGATAAAAAATAATATTATTTTTTGAAATCAGGGGATTGGAGTGACAATAAACCCAGTGAATGAGGGGGCTGCCAAAAACTTTGTGTTAATGTAGCTTCTGATTGTGGACATTTCATTCTAGCATGAGAAAGATGACAATTTTACTCTTTTCTCATTTAATATGAGATTTTAAGTATGTGTCATATGTATGTAATATATATTTTATGCATTTTCCTGAAAAGGATTTAGTATAGTTGCAATGCCTTTACCACACCCTACAAAATTCATTGTAATATAAGTTTTCCTAGAATCTGAACATATTTTACTGTATTATTTGTATGTATATTATATATCTAAACTATACCTGTGCTGTGTCTGTCTGTGTCTTTTTCTACGTGGACACTTTATCCATAGAAAGAAGATTTAGAACTTCATAGCTGTTTTGAACATTGCAGGAGTGTCATGTGGAAGAAAGGCTGTGATTTGTGGTCTTTATTCCTCTTGGTAGGAAAGGCCTGGTTGGTGGAGTTATGGGGAGGCATCTGGGCTCATTAGGAAGGATTTTCTGAAAATGCTGTGCACAGGTGCAGCCGGCTGCTGGGGGTATACGATTAAGTCCTTGTTTATTCCTTTAAGACCAGTCTGTACAAGTCTGGGCTAGTGCAGTGCTGTCGAGCTTGAGCTTCAGCGTGAGTCAGAACTACCTGGATGGCTTGTTCAAACCCAGGCTGCTATACCCCACCCCCAGAAGTGTTGCGTTAGTAGACTAGGGTGGGACCTGAGAAGTGGCATTTCTAACGACTTCCCAGATGATGCTGATGCTGCCGGTCTGGGGACCACAATTTTAGAAGCACTGAGCTAAGACATGCTTATCTAACTAGAAATCATCTGTGCATAGGAATCATTTGGGGACTTTTGTTAAAACATAGAATCTGATTCAACTAGTTTTGGCTTGAGATTCTGCATTTCTGATGTCTCAGGGGATGACGATGCTCTTGGTCCACAGTGTGAGCACCACGGCCAGTGAACCCTGCCTGAGGAAATGTAAACATCCAATGGGCAGTTAGAGGAGAGGATACAACTCTGAGCTCCTATGAACTAATTTTACTTTGTAAATTCCCAAAGGTGACAAAGAAAAAGTTGACTTCTGCTTAAAAAAATTTTTTATGATAAAAATCCTTGTCTTACAATGATCACACCATAATCACTAATGTTTTTATGAGCCTTCTCTGCAGGTCTTTAAGACCTCATTTACCTCACTTTATAAGCTTTACACATCAGGAAAATGCCTCACTGAATCCACAGCAGAACTTTAAATGGAAATGACCTCCATGTTCCTTTATTTATCTGAGCTGTGATGCTTGTTTGCAGATTTGGTTATTTGTCATAAATGCTCCGTTCAAAGAGTTGAGGGTTTAATACCATTCTGTCTACTCACTGTGCTTTCTAACAATGCTGCTGGGGTAGTGGCCATGGAAAGATAACAGTAAGTCAGGAGATTACTAAACTTTTTAACAATCACATGGACCTATAGCCATTGGTTGGATAACGCAAGACTGCATTAAGAACACAAAATGTCTTTCATGGGGAAATGTGTGCTTCCTGTCAGGAGCCAAGTGCATATTCTATTCTGTTTTCTCCTGGTTACTCCCTTTCTTTCGCTGCTTTCAGCGTTGTCTTACCACCTCTGCTCTGAGCCTTGATTCTAATCTCATGAGCTCAGTATCACTTTTTAGTTTTTCTGGCATTAAGAGCATAGTCTCATAGAATCACAAGCAGTTCTAGACCAACTGGAAGTACAAGATGAAGGTCTCAAGAGAGAGAAGCTAATTATTAATAACTCTTTAATCCCCTTTTTTGTTGTTCATGGTGGTATTCATTGTGGTCTTAGTGTGTTTACACAAACTCTTTAACCTTTTGGTGTGTTATTCTTCTCACATAAAGGGATGGAAAGCAGCATTTGCCTGCCTACTGCTAGAAACTTTACATCAGTATTTCATGTAATTCTTAAAAAACCATGGTCCCGGTGGTGTAATTGCATCACAGGAAAATTGACTCAGGTCAATTATTACCTTAATTGGTGAAACAATTAAGGTGATATCTCACAGGTGGTACGTAAGTGGTCCAACAGGATTTGAACCCAGGATGGCCTATATCCAAAGCCACTTGGCTTCTTTTTATATGCCGAGGCTTCCAAAAATAAGCATTAAACTCTTTGGAATGCAGATATTCACACATCTTGTGGCAGAGGCATGACAGGGGAAGGTTTTGAATGGAAGAGGGAGAAAATAAATGTCCCGGCCAGTCGCCGACACACTGTCAGCTGTGCTGTAGCAGCCAAATGAAGCTAGGTGCCCAGCTGGCGGGAGTGTCCTCAGACCGAAGATTCAGAACATGTGAGGAGCAACCTGTGCTGGTTATTGAGCTATCGGCCCTCAGTGACAAATGCACCCTTCTAATGTTGATTGTGGCATTGGGACTGAGCCCTAAAAACCACATTGCTCCTATGCCAGCACTTTTCCTGTGGTTTCTGCCAATATGGGGTGCTAGAGAGGGCCGTATGGCTGGAAGAGGGACAACAGGCACGCTTCTCCTGTTTACCTCCTTTCCTGAAAGTGTCATTTCAACAGTGGTTCTTCACCAATAGAGGAGGTTTGTTTTTGGTAATGGATTCTGGTTTCTGACTTTTCCCTCCCAGGCATCATCCTCAGTGGGGGACTGTCTTCTCCTTAGGGGTCTGGGTCTAGCTCTGTGGGAGGGTGAGGGGAGGAGGGTCCCTCCCAACCTCTACTCTGTTCCCTCACCCCTACCTAGGGCTTCCTCTGTGGCATCTCAGGGTTGTCTTGTGTCTTTCACTACTCCTGTACCAATTTAACTAGGTCCTTATATTAAATTCTCTCTGTTAAAAATAGATCACAGTTTCTGTTTTCCAGACAAGATCCTCAAGGGTACACGCAGTCTTAGAGAAAACGTCTAAGCCACGTGGAAGTGTGATGAGAAAGTTCACTGCCTGCACCACACACTGTCCATATCCGACCAAGGGAGTTAGTCAGTGGGGCGGAAGTTGTAGAAGAACTTGAAGGATTTGCACAAATCGTCTGCAAACAAATTTGTTAGGTTCACATTTTCACAACACAATTCAATCCTGGAATAGCAAGTCCAACAGGAGAAAAGGGTGGGAAACAGCAGCCAACTGAGAGAAGCTGTGTGTTCTGGGTCAGCTTGGCTTCTAGGCTTGGGAACAATGTGCTCCGCCGACCTCAGTTTCCTCACCTTCTAAACGTTAGATAAGACTCAGTATGTAGTCACATGAAGTTAGGAGATTGATTACTTATACAAAGTATAAGGCCTTGAATTAAAGCAAACTATTACGACAGTCAAATAAATATCGTAATGCTCTCATTAGACTCAATCTCTGTCTATATGAAGCAATTTGCTGAGTCCTTAGGAATCTTTAAGTGATAATGGGGTGGGAGGGGCAGGGAGGGGTGTTGGAGACCAGTCCCTGAGGACTTGCTCGATCCTGTGTTTTGCTCAATGCACTACATGGGCCATCATCCAACTGTTATCATTTGATAGGCGGCAAAACTGATTCTCCTAATGTTGAGAGTCAGCTCTCCTGGTTATTCTCCATTCCTGTCCTTCTGCTTCATTGTGCCTGTTTTTCATAGTTATGTTTGCTTGTGAATCAGGAACATGACAGGTAGTTGGTGTTACAGTTGGTGTTAGGCTGTCAAATTTTTCTGGGGGGAATTTTTAAGATATTGGTAGATCATAAGCTTAAATGAAAACCTGTATGATTCTCTCCTTCATGAATAGCTGCCTCTGTTTTGAAATTCCATAAAGTCACTGTGTTGTTAGTGATTCACCATCAGAGTAAAGGGCACTGTCCCTATTTACGTCTACACACACCTAGAAATCTTCACTGGTGGACCAGAAGTCAAAGCAGGCATTGTTCACTGATGACCGAGTTTCGTGGTTTTGAGGCAGCAGTGGATGGTCCTTGTGATACTGATGTCTAGACTGAAAGAGATGTTCACAGGTCCGTGAGTATGTGTGACCAATTGAAAACAGCCAGAAACACGGGGGGAGCGCCGCTCTTGGTGTACAGTAACAAGGGTTACGAGTATGTACCACTACCCCGCAGTTTTTAGTTCAAGTCACTGAAACACTGAAAGAACTCTTTCCCTCTTTTGTTAAACAGTGGTAATAAAATCTGTTTGCTTAGCCCTTGGGGACGTTTTGAAGACTGGCTGAGATAAAGCTCGAAAGTGCTTGTGAATTTAAGGCACCTGGCAAATGTAGTGGAATTAAGGGATTAATGCATTACAGGAAGGCTCTGAACTCTGCCAGACCTACCTTTTAGCATCGTAGTGCTATGAACAAATCAGCTTACTCCTAGTGGTCCTGTCCTGAGGACTTTACTGACTACAAGGGAATTTTCAAATGGAAATATACACTACAGAGTTTTTTCTTATAAGTGTCTTTACTGCCTTTTATATCTTATTTTATGCAAAATTCGGGGGGCATATTTTTCATTGTTAAAATAAAGACACAATTTCTTAGAATTTTATGAACTTTACCTGTAACGGCTAGATTCCATGTTTCTCAAGTAGTTGAAATAAACTCACAGTAAAATATCATAAGTCTAGAGTTTCTGTTCATTTTTTTCAGAATCCTGGACGCGCATAGCCAGGAGAGACAGTGTTGACATTTCTCAGGTCAGCCTGTGCTTCACAGGGATCTTAGCTCTCAGTTTGTCGCAGTTGGTGGCCTTCTGGTCTCTGATCTGCACCTCTGATGAGGATTCGGTTGGAGTGGGCTAGACTGACAGGTCTCTTTACTACAGGTATTTATGATTTCGGTATAATCTTTAGAAGGCTGCTTGTGGATTTTTTTAAACAACAACAAAGTCTCTGCCGGTTATTATTAATAAAAGCAGCTATTGTCTAAGGGTGACTTCCTTTTCCTTAAAGAGTAGAATGAAGTTGGATTCAGAAAATACTCCTTAACTAATAAAAAGTAAAAATTTAAAGTTAGAAAAAGACAGTTGCAGAAAGGTTTATAGGATCCAGGCTGTTTCTTCTTGAAGAGAGAAGGGTGCATAAGCAGTGCTTTCAAATATTTGAGGTTCTTCACTGTACTATTCAGCTCTCTGGAGGGCTGAGGAAGGAGGAAATGGATTTACATTTCAGCAAGGAAGAATGATAGAGGAACATTTTGAGTCAAGTGTGATAACAAACTAAAGACACCAAGGGAAGTTTCTATTTTAAAACCTTTTTGTTTTGAAATAATTATAGACTCACAGGAAATTGCAAAGAAATGCACAGGGAGGTTTCATGCCTGAAGGAAGTTTTTGAATGATCTCTCTATAGGAAAAAATCTGGCTTGGAGGAAGAAGGCTGGACCAAGTAACAAAATAAGCTCTTAAATTTTCTGGCTCTTTCATAGGTTTTTGCCATCTTTATGTTCTTCCTGTAACTGTTGGCAGTGAAATGGCACCAGGTGTTAGACTGGTGGAGTCAGACAGGGCCTCAGCTCAGCAGCCTCAGTACTTGAGTTCTGGCTGAGAAAGAACTCAGGGCCAGGACTCAAAGTGTGAGAGAAAGTTTACTTAGAAAGTCCCAGAGGTAGAAGTGAGCCCGCTGAGCTTCAAGGGCTCAGAGAACACATTATAGAGGCAAAGGGGCCTTTGGAGCTTAGGAGATGGAGAGAGGCAAGGAATCCTTGCCTGGGGAAGGAGGTGGAGAAAAACCTGGGAGTGCTTCAGAGAAAGAGCTGCAGTGGGTCCTCTGTCTTGGGGGTACTTATTTGGAGGCGGGAGGACCCCAATAGGATATTTATCAGCTTTCCAGGTGTGTCCTTTCTGGGTCATGGTCTTTACTGATTGGTCAGCACCAGAGCAGGTGTCATTAGTCAATGCAGCTGGTCCTGATGTCAGTCATGTCCTCACTTACCTGGTTTAGCTTCTTTTTCTGGGCCTGGAGCTGAAACACAACTGAGGCTTATATATGTTTGATGTGGGTCAGAACCTCATTGTCCTGGGGGCTTAATGCTTAAGGGCTCTTCTCCTGCCCCCTTGCTCCTCCTCTAAGGGAAGAGCAACCTGCCAGGAGAAGAAAAGTAAGGGGTTGGTCAAAACCGAATGACCAGCAATATGAAAGGGCAGGGGTTCTAAACCTCACGACCAGCCATATGCTAGGGGAGGAAAGGTCACCCTGGGGGGTGAGGTCCTTGTTTTCTCAATTTGGCCTGTTGCTAGGTACCTGGGGTTTTCTGCCCTGGCGACCTTCTATACCTGGCCCATCATCCTTGCACTGCTCTTGTCTGTCTAACTGCCTACCACATAACAAACTTCCTCCGTGAGTTTCCGACCAGCACAGGCTAGAGGTCCTCCTAATGTGTGAAAAGTATGTTTCCTGTAATAAAAATTTAAGACTAGCCAGCACTTACTGAATACTCTCCAGATGGTGAACACTGTGGTGTGAGGTTTATATTCATTCTGTTGATGCTTACACAAAACTTGCAAAATAGGTTTTATTGTCTCCATTTTATAATCGTGGTAACTAGGGTTCAGAAATACTAACGAGCTTTTCAGTATTGCAAGCTCAGAGTAGATGCTACCTGGAAAAAATTGTGTTTTGTCCTGAGAAGAGTATTATCTTCTGCTTGCACACGAGTCTGCATATCACCTTCCTCTCTTTTTTATCCTTTTTCAATTGGTCTCAAGAGGACAATAATTTAGAAATATTTTCCAACATAAGACAGAGTGTAATTATGATTTTCATTTTCTAGATAAGGAAATAGAGAAATTCCATGGTGTCTCTCTCCAAGCACAGGCAGAAGCAAGGTTTTTTTTTTTTTTTTTTTTTTTTCTGGAAGCATCTCAAACTTCTCAGGCTATTTATTTAATGTTGATAATATTTTTCTTGATGTGATTTCATCATAGTTTTCTATCTCTTGGTGCTCCCATTGATTTGAATTTCATCCTTTTCTTTACTTAACGAGGTACTAAAATGGCACTTTATTTTTCTTGCCTTTACTAATTGCTCCCTTGTCTCAGTGCAATCCTTTGCTTGAAGAGCTCCATGTGTGTTTAGCTCATTAGCTAAAACACAGCCATCTCAGGGCTGGCCATGTTCGATTTTTGTGTCCTTGAGGTTTTGAGTGTTACCTGGCATGAAGATCATCCTATTCATCTCCATTTTTAAAAATATTTATTTTTTTAATTTTGGTATTAAAAGTTTGCATTCTCATTTTAAGATGTTGAAAAATATAGAAAAGCATGAAAAAAGAATGTTAAAGTAAGCCACAAACCTGTTATCTGGCAATAGGCGTGGTTGACCTTTCAGTGTTTGTGCTCAGCTTTTATATGTGTCAGCTGAGCGTAAATGAAATCAGGAGGCTTTGGTTAGAAATAAATGACAAAGACTTATTCAATGGTCTTAGGGTTTGCAAACCAGAAACACAATTAGGTAATACCCAGAGTCTTCCAAAGAAGAAAGAGCAGCTAAGAGTTCTTATCATGAAATATACATTCTTGAGAAGAATCAGCTCTGAATTCTTAGTCTCTGGATTGGTCTGAGATGGTAATCCCCTAAATGACTGGTGGTCTGCATACTGGGTTTCAGGCAGTCTGAATATGTGAACATTCTTTCCTTAGTCCTTCAGTGGTAATCAGAGGTTTATCTGGAGGTTTCATATATATCCAGGCATTGATGTAGGACTGGAAAGTTCAAAAGTTGAAGTTCCCAGGCTGGTTAAAACAAGGATAGAATTGTTTCTTCATGCCCCAACCTACTTGGTTTTAGTAATTTAGCAGCCTGACTATATAGTGACTCCATTTCATTTCTTCATTCTATTCCTCATATGTTGGAAATTTATCTATAAATAATCCTCATATAAATATTACTTTACCCCTTGCTTCTGAGCATTTTTCCATGTTATTAGCTATGCAATGAAAGTATTGAGATGTTGTTTACCTTTAAAATAAATATAAATCATACATTTGTACAAACTTTCTATACTGTAAAATAGTATAGAGTGGTATAAAATGTAAATTTAATCTTCTTAACCCTGAAAGATTATCACCATTAAAACTTTTGTGCTACCCTACCGATAAAAGTGTTTCTAACTACACAAATGGGCGATTATACTGTTCTGTATCTTGCATTTTATATTTGCTGTTGTGTCTTGAAACACAGCAAATCTACCTCATTTCACAACCTCATGGAATCCCCTTGTGTGGACATAGCATATTTCACACGCATCCTTCTGACAAGTATTTGTTCCCTGTCTTTTGTTTTTGTTGTTGTTGTTATTTCAGGCAATATGGCAATAAACTTTATTTTTAAAAATGCTGGTATATCTGTAGGGTATTTTTCTAATAGGATATAAAACTACTAATGCCCACAAAGGCTTATGTATTTTAACAATTTGCCAAATACTGGTAAATTGCATTTCAGAGATGGATTAGACCAGTTGAGAGATCCAGCCTCAGTTTACCAGGGTAGCTGTTTCTCCTTCCTGTTGCCAGTGTTGGAATTTATCAAAATTTAAATTTTTTCAGATATTACAGGTGACAATGAAACCAATTTTTAAAAATTGATATCAGTTATTTTTAATTGAGGATGATCATCTTTTCATGTGTTTATAGGTCATTGTTGCTTGTTTGTGAACTATACACATTTGTATTCCGTATGCCTTCTTTACTAAACTTCCACGGGCATTTTATAGGCACTGTTGTTTTTCCAAATCTTCAGCTATATTTCACATTATCACACCTAGCCTGAAAGGTGTGAAATGGTATTGTTACATTTTCCCGAGGAGGCTGAGTATCTTTTTGTATGCTTGTTGATATTCCTGTTTTCTTTTCTGCCACTTGACTATTTTTATTCTGTTCCCCATTTTCTACTGGTCATTGAAAATCTTTAAAAATGACCTGGCTGGTATGGCTCAGTGGATTGAGTGCAGGCCTGCGAACCAAAGGGTCACTGGTTCGATTCCCAGTCAGGGCACATGCCTGGGTTGTGGATCAGGTCCCCATTGGGGGCCACACGGGAGGAAGTCACACATTGATATTGATGTTTCTCTCCTTCTCTTTCTCTCTCCCTTTTCCTCTCTCTAAAAATAAACAAATAAAATCTTAAAAATAAAATTAAAAAAGAAAACTACCTCAAATACCAAAAAAAAGAAAATCTTTAAAAATGTAAAAATTCAGGATGTAGAAGAGTCTAGAAATTTTTCCCTTCAAAGCTTTTTTAAAATTAATTTCTAGGGAGAGAGAGGGAAAGAGGAAAAGAGGAAGAGAAGGAGGGAGAGATAGATAAATGTCGATTTTTTGTTCCACTTATTTATGCATTCATTTGTTGGTTCTTGTATGTGCCCTGACCAGGGATCAAACCCTCAACCTTGGCGTATTGGGAAGATGCTCTAACCAAATCGGCTCTAACCAGCCAGGGCTCTCTTCAAAACTTTATGATTTCTGTGAAATTTTGGAAATGTTAGCTAGTAAGGGTGATACAAAATTCAAATGGTAGAGATCAAACTCATGGAAGAATGGATAGTTATCCTTTAGTGACAAGTTACTTCAATGGTGAATCTGAAGAATTTAACCCTTCAAATTCGCCTTTGATCTACATGTGGTAACATTCTGTCACTTTGACCACAGCTTTGTGCTCTCAGATAGGGTCCAGCAGCTGCTTCCCAGGAGTCTTCAAAACAGCCAAAAAGAAGCTGTCTCAGTCGGTGTAACCATTAAAAACTGTGTTTTTCCAGGATATGTAATTTCCTAGGAGAAATGTTCTAAGTAGGAAAGTAAAGCAGGTTCCTAAATACATGTAATGTGAGGCAATTGTGTTTCATTGAAATATAGTAATGTATAAAAACGTGGTAGAGAGTGTGGAGGAGGAGGGAGCAGGAAAATGCTCAGATGTTATCTTTGCGTGCTGGCTGCCTGGTGCTTGCTCTCTGTTGCACATTCTATACTGTGCACCGCTTTTCAAATCCACTAAGTCGCAGAAATGAAGGCTCAGTCAAATCTGAAGGTTAAGTATTTCTCGAGGTCTTGGAGAGCATGGACTAGGTACAAATTGGCCCAGTCCATATTCTCTTTCACTGCTAGGTTCATTGTACTTTTATGAACGACACCTGGATTTTATTGTCTCCCAGCAGTAGAGGGAACACAAAGGAAGTACAATGCTAAATTCCTCTGATAAAACACATTGACTGTCACTTTTCAGATTGTGTCCTGTGTCGTGCTTTATTGTGGAGTTATCCTTTTCTTAGACAAAACATGGCTTACAAAATGCCATTGCATTATCCAGGTTCACGGTTCACATACACAGGGCTGGGCAAAAGTAGGTTTATAGTTACGAGCATGCAAAACAGTCTATTCTTATATTTATTCATGTATTATCTTCCACGAGAACAACTGTAAACCTGTTTTTGCCCCAGACTGTAGTTTACATAAGTATCTTTTTTATGAGCTATATAATATTTCATGGGAGCTTTTCTACTCTAGTTTATTTAAACATTAACCATGGGAGTCACCCTAGGGTTTATTTCTTGAATCTCCTCTCTCATTTATTTTACACTCACTGCCGAGGTGGCTTCATTAGTCTCACGGGTGTGTCTGCCATTCGTACGTTGATGACTCCAAGTCTGTGTGTCTAGTCCGGGTGTCTCCTGACCTCTAGAATACCATATCCAGTTGCCTACTTGACATCTCCACTTAGAAGCCTAACAGCCTAATGAGCTAACCTCACACTTACCACCCTCCAGCCTCACTCTATCCTTTCAGGTGCTCTGGCCACAAACCTGTGAGGATTGGTCACTTCTTACCCCCTCTTTTGCCACCACTCCCAGGGAGCCACTGTCATCTGTTGGCTGGACACCTGGAGGAACCTCCCCCTTGGCCTCCCTGCCTCCATCCTTGCTGCCCTTCAGCCTGTTCCCAACAGAGGAGCCCGTGATTCTGTAAAAATGGAAATCAGTCATTTAAGGTATCGTCTTGGTGTCCTGCAGCGACTTCCTACTCGCTCAGGATAAACTCCAAAGTCCTTCAAGTGGCCCATGAGGCAAACGACGTGGCCACCTGCCCTCTCCATCCCCATTGTTCCCCTCTCGCTCCTACTCACTCTGCGCCGGCCGCACCGGCCTTCTGGGTGTGCCTTCCACATCTCGGTCGCTCTCCATCCTCAGGGCCTTTGGTTTGGCTGCTGTTTTTCCCCGGAATGTCCTTTTCCCCACTTTTCTTTCTAGTTTATTTTCTTACCTCCTTTTCAGGAGTCTTCTCACTTTCTCAGTGGCCTTCTCTGACAAGTCTATTAAATATTAAAAACTCCAAGTCCCTTCTTCTTAGCAGGCTTAATTTTTTCTATAGTACTTTTCATTGTCTGGCATAAATGCACTGCTTTATTTTATTTTATTTTTAATTAAGTTTTTTTTTCAATTACAGTTGTCAGTCAATATTATATCAGTTTCAGGTGTACAGCATCATGTGCTCCCCTGAAATTCTGGTGCCCACCCGGCACCACCAACAGTCATTACAGTATTATTGACTATACTCCCTAAGCTGCACTTTACATCCCCGTGACTGTTTTGTAACCACCAATTTATATTTCTTCATCCCTGCAGCTTTTGCACCAGGCTTCCCCTCCCTCTCCCATCTGGCAACCATCAGTCTGCTCTATCTGTCTATGAGTCTGTTTCTGTTTTGTTTGTTCATTTACTTTGTTTTTTTAGATTCCACGTGTAAGTGACATTATATGGTATTTGTTCTTCTCTGTCTGACTTATTTTACTTAGTATAATACCCTCTAGCTAACACTGCTTCATTTTTTATCTCCCGACTGCTAGAACCACAAAAGCAGGGATTTTGTTCTCTGCTGCGTTTCCAACACTTAGAGCAGGGCTGATGTGGCACAGTTGCTTGATGAGTTATTTGTTAGTGGGTCATTAAATTATTTACCATTTTTCTATTAGGAATAACGGTGCGTGAAAATCTTTACATTCATGGCTTTTTTCTTTGTTGGACAGATTTCTTTAGATCAGGGGTGTCAAACTCATTTTCACCAGAGGCCATATCACCCTCACAGTTGCCTTCAAAGGGCTGAATGTAATTTCAACTCCTTAACAGTTACATTAATACAGTCCTAAAATTATTTAATTCATAAAAGTAGGAATACTGAGTGAAAGTGTATGACCATATCACAAATATTTTAACAATACCTCTTTAGTCAACATATCTTTTATTATTTTAGGGAAAAGGAAAAATATTGCTTGTATGAATAGTTTGTGTTAGGATTGACTGGCTCTTAATTTTGTCTAAGCTTTTTACTTTAAGCTGTAAGACCTTGGAAAGATCCCTTAACTTCTTTAAAATTTAGTTTGTGTTTTTTGTAAAATGGGACTTATATTTACTTCAAAGAGTTGTTACTGGGTTTAAAAAAAGTTTATTTGGCAAAGCACTTGATACATAGTAACTGCTAGAAAATATCAGGTTTCCTGTCTCCATCCTGGGTTTCTTTCCACTACCGATGTGTTTTCTTGAAAGTTTTATCTTAGATAAGACTGTAGAACACACGGTCACACAAACATGCCTACTCACTCGGCACATGCACACATGTGTATCTAAACATGCACCCATATATTAGCTTGCAAAATCCAATCCATACTGTTTTCATAAGTTTAAATTTTTCAATTCTTACTGTGACCAAGGCCACAGCCCCTGCATTGCTCATTCATCACTCTACCTTGGAGTCTGTGGACGTGCTGGCCGTCAAGCAGTGAACTGATTCAGTCACTTCTTCCCGTTGCTCCTTTCTTCAATGTCCACATGTCCATCCTTAGGTTTCTTTCCAGTACATTCTGGGGTGGGGCACATGTTATTGCTAATAATTGGAGGTCACTATTTCATCGGTTCTTACTAGGTTGTGATTTCTTTCAAAGACCTCCCAAGCACTTTTGTAATTACCAGTATATTTGCCATTTCTTATGTTCCCCACTCATTCCTGAAGATCTAAATTCCACTTGGTTTTGGTTCCTTTTAGCCCAAAGAACTTCCTTTAGTTTTCTTGAAGCGGGAGTCTGGTGGCAAATAAATTCACTTAGTTTTCATTTCACCTTCATTCTTCAAAGGATAGTTTTGCTGGGTGTAGAGATTTGGGGTGACAGATTTTGGGGGGGTTGTTTGTTTCCAGCACTTTAAAGATGTCATTTCCCTGTCATTGAGCCTTCATCGTATCTGATGAGAAGTCCCTTATTCAACCTATTGTTCTTTGTATATAATGGGCCATTTTTGTCTGGTGACTTTTAATATTTCCTTTCTCTTTGGTTTTCATCAGTTTGACTATGATTTGTCTAGGTTTTCCTCTTTCTGAACTTCTCTCTTTTGGGGGTTCTCGAGCTTCTTAAAAATCTGTGTTTTTAAATGTCTTTTATCATACGCGGAGAATTACAGACTGTTAGTTCCTCTCATATTTCCCTCTCCCCAGCCCACCTCCTTTTCTTTTCCTGGAACTCCAATTACCCATAGGGTTCGCCTTTGTGAGATTGTTCCACAAGTCCTCGTGATCTGTTTATTTTTCTACTTTCTCTTTCTTTGTTTTTCCAGAGTGCATAGTTTATATTGACCTATCTTTAAGTTCACTGAATGCCTTCACATGTTTTTTCCCCCTAAAATTAGGTCATATTTTCCTCCCTCTTCTTTAACATTTTAGTTTGTATCGTGGACATTGTGAAAGTTATATTGTGGGAATTCTGGATTTTTTTTTACATTGCTCTGAGAAGTGTTTATGTTGTATGTTAATACAGATACAGATTGTAGCCTGTCACGCCCGCCGTGGCCGGGGGGCTTCTGTCTTGGTCCCCTTCCTTAAACCTTAGCTCCTGCTACTTTTAGTTTACCTTGTGCATTCCTGATTCAGAGGTCAGCCGAACCATGCTTAGTTTACACACAGAATTAGGGGTCAGCTTCTCTGCTTTTCCCCTGCATTGTTCTTCAGGCACTCTCTGGTTTCCCCAGGTGCCTTCTCTGCTTCCCCTAATAGAGTGTGTTTTCCTATCAAAGTTACATCTGCTGCTCTGACTGTCTGATCTCAGTAAAGCTCCAAAATAAATGTATAAATAAATAAAAAGACAGGGAGCTTGCTGTCTGCTGGTTTCCTGCTCCAACTTTTGACTCATCTCCAAAGTGTACTTGCTTTAATTCAGTCTCCAGGCCCTCAGGTAGTTTTGTTTTGTTTTGGAGGGTTGATATGTTGTATAGAGTTTTTAAAGACAAGAAAACCAGTGTATTAGGAGCCCATCCCTCCATATCAAAAGCAGAATATCCCTTCCAATTATTTTTTAATTGAAATCTGTACTGAGATAATTGTGACTCACTTGCAATTGTAAGAAGTAATATACTAGAGCTCATTCACCCTTTACCCATTGTCCTCCAATGGAAACATTTTGTGAAACTGTGGTATAATATCACAACCAGAATATCGACATTGATGCAGTCTATTGAACTTACTCACATTTCCCAGTTTTCCTTGTACTTGTGTGTGTGATTTAATTCTCTACAATTTTATCATGTGTAGGTTTGTGTATCTACCACCACAGCCTTCCAATTATTTTGAAAAGTGGAGGAAATGCTAAGTTTGAAAGGCCAAAGTCCCTAGCCAAGCTCCCTACTGAAGATGATTTCACGGTATTGACTAGTTAGAACCGACACATACGCAGTTAACGTTAATTTTTTATAACTCTCCTTTCCGTACTGCAAATGTGTTTGACTGCAGGAATCAGTTTGCGTTTTCTGAACACCTTTAGCCACACCACAGCCCACAGCACCTCCACACTGCAGAGACATCCGATTCATGTTTAAACAATGGAAATACATGTTCAATAGACTTAAAAAATAAGAATATTTTTGGTGTTCTCTCCTTTTAAACTGAGACTAATATTTTTCAAAGCTTGCATCCTGGTTTTTGTTTCCACTTTCAAACAGCATGATATACTACATGAAGGAACTTTATAAATGTTTGATCTTTTGAAGGTGGCATTGCTGCTTTCGATGAAAAAAAAAAAGTAATTAGGTGAGTGTTTCCAGATAGAGGTAATCTTCAAAGCTTGAAAAGACACATTTCCTTTTAACTGTTATTTTGTAGGCACTCTACCCCCATCCTTTCTCTGCCTCTTTTAAGACAACCCTGTGAGAGACGGCTCTGCACTTACTTCTGTCAGAGCCGGTGCTGGGCGGAAGGAAAAATCCAGCTTTCCTCTAACGGACCGTGGCAGTGAGTGGTTCTGCCGTGGCTGTTCCCTGGTGTCTCATGTGCTCTCTGAAAATAAGAATGGTAGCCGTGATTCACAAATTCTTTGCAGAGTAAACACGCATGAAATGTCTATAGTTTCAAATAATCAGGGATACTATTAGGGAGATAAAAATTAAATCTTTCCTCTCATAGGGGATTTGAAATGAATGTTTTCTGCCTACCTTGGGAAGTTTTTTAAATCTTGGAAATTAAGTGTTGGCCTGTTTCTGCTAGATACGTTGAAAGGAAAGTGCCTCGTGAAGTGTTGGTGGAACCCACACAAGTGTGTGCTGCTTGGGCAGCTTTGGCTTTGCAGGGACAGTGGAGATTTTAGAAAGGGCTTCTAGTTGCAAATGAGGACCCTGAGTAGATGTGGACGTTCAGGGGAGGTAAAATGCACAGCCTCTCTAGGAGAGATAGTAAGGATGCCTACCATTGAATTGGCTGATTTGTGCATTCATTCAGCCATCAGGTGTTTGTTGAGGGCCCACCGTATGCCAGGCATGTATATAAAACTATTCCATAACATGGTAACTTCAGAGCGTTCATGTGGTTTAATTTACTGTGCATCCCCACCACGAGCCATTCGAAACTGTAAAGGGCTTCAATCTTTAAACTGAGTTAAATTCTGTTAAATTGGCCACGCATCATACCATACCCGTCCCCGCCTAATCCTCAGAGTCTGGGACCCAGCTGGCCAGTAAATGAAGACGGGAAGTTGATGATAACATCACCCTTCATGGGAAAGAAGTATGCCATCCTCTGCTTCCCTGCTCCTGCAGGCAGAGGCTACGGATCTCTCTGACCCTCTCTGCGAAGTGAGAGTGATGACAACCCTGCCTCATCCGGCTGAGGGGGTACTAAATGAGTTTGTGTGCTAGGCTCTGGACTGTCACTGAGGCCTTCAGAGAGGCCACAGGCACAGGGATGAGGGGCACAGGTGTTCATACCACCTGTACAATGCTGAGGGTGGACACAGCACCCTGGAGGGCCAGGAGGGTGGAGAGGGGAGCTGGAAAGTTTTTTGGGTCCTCAGAGAAGGGCAGGTACAGATGAACAAGATCCCTAATGGTGTTGTTGGTGTAGACTCAACCACACTCGGCCTGATGATGGGCATTATTACAATGTATGGTCCAAATGAGGACACTTTAAAAAATTATTGTGGCAGTATATGAAACAGGGATGCTTTTGTCAGTGAAGGTGGTGCCATTAATAGCAAGGTAAGGACAGCCCGACGGCGAGGGCAACCTGAGACAAGTGGTTACTGAGCATGAGACCCTCGTCTGTTGCTGTTGCCTGCCTTGTTTTCTGGTCTCTTCTTTTTTGCTTGGTGCTTTAGAATCTGTTGGCTGCCCATGGCTTGGCACAGAATAGCGGAAGTGGAGGAACGGGGTTCCTTGGCCCAGAAAGGCCCTCAAGTGGAAGTGCTGTGATATGAAAACTTGCACACGGCTAATGTCAGTGATTTTTAGACAGAGATTGTGTGACATTATGTTTAAACACACGTTAAATGTTTAACATTATGTTTAAACACGTTTGTATACACATACCATTTATATACATATGTAATCATCATAATTTTTTACATATGAGGATATCGAAGCTCAGAGAGAGTAGTTTCTGCAGCAAGGATGCCACAGCCAGGAAGTAGCAGAGATTGTTCCCGCCTAGTCTTGGACATTGCTTTAAAAATCTATTTACTGAGCACGACATTTATTCAATAGCTTTGATTATCAAAATGTAAAGTTTGGTAATCAAGGGATATGCTGCCCACACAATGCTATTTCATTTGTTCTCAAAATGTAGAGAAGAGTCTTTAAAAAGTAGTTTGAAGCCTAAAAATGAGATAGGACAGAGAGGTATAAAACATGGTATTGTGTGGTAGACACTGAAAGAGCCTTTTTGAATGCTTTTGTAAATTGCTGGAAAATGACAGCAGAGATGAGTGAGTTGCTTTTGAAGAGATTCTCTTGAGTGAATGTATTGACTCTCTTCAATATCTGCTTTGTTTATTGTTCTATAACCTCATCAACTATTGTTACAAAATGCTTCATTTAAGATTCACTGATGATCTGTTTTGCACATTTATCACTTATTGCCGTTGGCCAACATTAAATTAATCTTAGTGATGCTTTCATATTATATTATTTTATTATATTATTTTGTATTAGTAAAACATGTTAAATGCCACTACTAAAGAGGAATGATTACAGAGCCTTATTTCTTGAACATTTAGTACAAAACAGCCCTTAAAGTTGTAAAGGCTTTTTCTTTTCTTTTTTAAAAATATTTTATTTATTTATTTTTGAGAGAGGGGAAGGGAGGGAGAAAGAAAGGGAGAGAAACATCAATGTGGGAGAGAAACATCCATTGGTTGCCTTTGTACATGCCCTCACCAGGGACTGAACCTGTAACCCAGGCGTGTGTGCTGACTGGGAATCGAATGGGCGACCTTTTGCCTTGTGGGACAACACCCAACCAACTGAGCCACGCTGGTCAGGGCAATCAATACCTTTTCTTTTTAAAAAGGTTTTAGACACATGTCACCATACCTTTGGGGCCCCATGCCCTCTGCCTGTACTTCTTTCATACCTGACACATCAAACATGAAGCTGAGGCTTCCATTCTTGACATAGTCGCTTGCCGCTGATGCTTGTAATCATTTCAGACTTTTCCACTTGTCTGGGACATCATGCTGCTTGACACCCTTCATTACTCCTTATGAGAAAGATGCAAATAACCACAAAGCAGAAAATTTTAAGAAGCCATAAAGAATTGGAACTGAACATAGAACACTTTGATTACAGAAACAAAGCTAGTCCCTTCTGTGACTGGGGTGATCAAAAGCACACTCTCTGCATGTGTAATAAGATGCTCAGTAAACACTTGTCATAGGAAAAGTAGAACATTGATTATTGCTAGTCAGGCGTTAGTAAGAAAGCTATAAATTATTTCATTCCAAAAGTTATGATTTGTTTTGCTGATGTATCTCACTTATACGCTGATGTTTGTCATTTAAGAATCTACCTGTTCAGTCTCATTAGAACTTGAGGGTCAGGAGGTTTAACTGTTTTAAAAGGGTTTTTGTCCTGCTCCTGCTGTGGGATGAAGGAGAGAAAAACCGTTAAATCAGTCGTTCGGTCACCAGCGTGAATGTTGGCGACGTCCATCTAATGAAATGCTATTTGGGGGACAAATTGAGTAATGTGTAGCAGGTGACATTAAGAACAGCTATAGAAAGAATAACTTGGGACTTTTTTTTTTAGGTTTGTAGCCAAACCATGTGCGATAGCTCTCAACATTCAGGCCAGCGGCCCGCAGATTGCCCAGCCAAATGCCATTCTGGAGAAGGTCTTCACTGCGATTACAAAGGTATGATTCTCCTCGTCTGGGGTGTGGCTTGTCATGACCACAATTAGCAGTCTGAAAGCACTCGATGCCTTCTCCCCTGGGTTTGGGAACTCACTTTCGTGTATCCCATCCTGCAAAGTGTGCCCTTGGAGGGCACACAGGCACTGTGACTAGAACAGAATGGGCAGAAGCTGGATAAACGTGGGCATGTTCGAGACCTGTTTGTTTACTCTCAAATTCAGAGAAGAAGCTTGTCTGGGAAGAACAGTGTAAATTAGTGATTAGTCTAACCCTGTGCCTCCTAATCTCATGTGACATGAAACAGTATGTATAGTGGTTGGATGGGACATTGGGGAGGCCCCTGACTAAAGCTGAGGGATGTAATTAATGTATATGTGAAAAGAAGTGCCCGTTTGCTTATAGCATCATCCATGTTCTAGTGGTTGTGGTACTTAGGCAAGTGTGAACCAAAAGGAATATTTGAAGGCAAAGAAAGTTGCAGCACAAAGGAGAGAAGAGCAAGGGTGTGGAGACTTGAAAGTTATAGATTCACTGCGGAGAAAATAGGAGAAGAGACCGTCATTCTGGTGAGAGTTAGAGTCCAAACTAGGCGCGGGAAGAGGAGAGCAGGGGAGGGAGAAGAGGTAGGGAGGGGCCGGCCCCCACCCCTGCTGATGCCTCCCTAGGGTCAAAGAGGGGAGGAGGGCTTTCTGACTGAATTCAGGAACCCTCAGTCAAAAGCCATGAGAAACTAGGAGCAAATCACAGCATCCAAATATCTTATTCTTGCTCTCATCTCTCTCTCTTATCTTACTCTTGCATGGACAAAAAGTAGAAAAACCGAAGTGTATCATTCTGTGAGAAGTACTGTGTGTTTGTATAGTAAGTGGTCAATTTGTGTGTTTGGGTAGCACATGGTTCCCTCTTTCAGTTTCCTGGGAGAATTACTCAGGCTTTTAAGATATGATTTGTCACTGTTAAGCAAATTTTATTCTTTTTTTGGTGTCGGCGTTGCTTACCGATTGTATTATTTGTCTCTTGTCTTAACACTGTTAATTCAAATATTCGAACATTATTGTTTATTGTATGGTCTTTGTTTCTGCCAAGATTCTCTAGGGTTTTTCCCTCTATGCTTTTAAATATGATATTTTTTCCTGGAAAAGAAAATGCACGGGGTGTTTTTTGTGCATCTCTGCTAGGAAGAAGAGAAGAATGAATGGAATTTTAGGAAAAGCTCTTTTGGTAGTTTTAGGTTGCCGGGTTATAACCTGAAAGGGGCACATATTCTGTGGTTTTTAAAGGAAGAAAAATATTATTAGGAGAAAACTTGCATTTTCACTTACCATATCAATTTGCTGCAGTGAAACGTGTTTCTACCCCTAAAATGCAGTTCTGTAGGAAGTTATCAGGTTCACTTCTTAAGGTGGTTTCGACATATTTTTATTTTACTTGCGAACTACGGTAAATGTATAATAAATTGAGTTTTCTACCCAAGTGGTTGGCCTCCCTTTAGAAATCCTGCAGTGGCCCCTTTATTCCCCTTGCCTTGGGTTCATCGTGGTGACTGGAGAAATTCCCTCTATCACGTAATACAAGGGTTTTGCATCCAGGATAGCTGCTCTGGGGCATACTTGTTTGTAGTTCATTTCAATGAGCATATTCTCTTAGTTTCCAAGGTGACTCTTTTGGAAGCTTTTACACAATTAAAGCAGAAGTCTCATGTTTTAAATATAAATGCAGCAAAAGTCATAACTGTTTTTCCTTGAACTCTTTGTATTATAACACCCCAGTGTTATTTGTGCTGTGAGAAAATAATAGGTTGTCTAGAATGGAAGTAGCAGGACTTGGGGAGTTGGAATGTGTGTGTGTGTGTGTGTGTGTTTGAGTGATTATTTAGCATCCCGCCCTTGACCTTGGTTCCAGGTGAAGGATATGTACAGGGTGGGCAAAAGCAGGTTTCCAGTTGTTCACATGGAAAAATATATGCAGGTCATGATTATTAAAATATTAACTCAAAAGAATGTCACAGGGACACAGTGCACTTAGGTATGATCTTGTAAGTATTCAAATTACCGACCTGCATTACAAAATAATAACAATACGAAATAATAATGATAGTAAAATAAATAATACAGTGAAACTGTGTGTTTCATGTGCTCACAGCTGTAAACCTGCCTTTGCCCACCCCTGTGTGTGTGTGTGTGTGTGTGTGTGTGTGTGTCCATACACTTCTGGGGTCCTCCTGCCATGTTCCAACGGCCCTACTTTTCTAATCAGATTGGTTTTTGAGCCATCAAGGGAAGACTATATATGTCAGCTATGGAGCCAGGTTGAACGATCCAAAGAAATCATATCACACTCCTCTTTTGGTGTGTCATTCTGTTTTAATTTAACTCCCCATAGTTTATTCTTCCTCATTTATCCCTTATTTCTATCCCCATTTTCCCTTCTTACTTCCCTTTTCCCTTTTTAGTACTGGTTATAATTACTAAAATTAACCTAGGTATTTCTGGTATAAAAATGTCTCTGTAAGTCAGCATTCTTCATTTCTTTTCACGGAAATATTTAAAAAGGAAAAAAATCCTATAAAGTACAATTAAAAAGCACAATACTAAAAATACACACACACAAAGAAGGAAAATCTCCCAATTTTTATTTTTGGCAAACTAGGAGATAACATATCTTTAGATTTCAAAACACACAGAAAAGCTAAGAAACAGCAGCTGTGGTTCAGCAGATGCCATGTAGCAGGAAGTGGAGAGCGTGAAGTGTGGATGGAGGGCCTGGTGAGGGTAGGTTTCAGGAAGGCCCACAGAAAATACAGGTCTTGAAGGTAAGACAAAGCTCTATCCACAGTGTTTGCAACTCTAGGCACAGGAACGAGGGGGCAGGGCTGGCAGATGTCATGTGGACTCCCGTTAATGCAGAGAGGAGGAAGAAGTGCACAGAAAGCCACGTGGACGGCTTTTTTCCAGGAGTTAGTCTACCTCAGTGGCAGCTAGCCTTCAATAGCATTCTCTCTGCTCCTTACACTACCAGGAGCTAGTCAAGAAAACCCAACTCCCTCAATGATGAGGAATGAAGAAGGAATGAAGAAAGAATGCACAGCACCAAAGACAAGAAGAAGAATGTGTAGCAGCGCTTATGAACAAAAGTTGCTACTAGAAAAATGAGGCCGCAGGGCACATGAAAATTGTGGTCAAATATTTTACCGTAAATTGTAAAAGATAAGCGGTCTTTGAAGGGAGAGCACAGAAAAGAAATACAGCACTTAAAAGCAAAAAATGGTTGGTCCAAGAAAGAGATGCAATGTGAGATTGTAGGTTCAAAGAAAATACCATAACTATCACAGGAATGTAGTAAAATTGGAGGAACAAAGGAAACGCTAGGCACTGTGGAAAATTCAACAAGAAACATAGGAGATAGAAATAAAACTGATTTAAATGAATAAAAACAGCTAAAAATAATTAGGTATATAGACCAAGCAGATACTGCATCTGCATAATTGAAATTCCTCAAGAAAAAGCAAAGTAAAATAAATATTAAAAGATGTAATTCAAGAAAATTATCCTAAAATAAGAGTTATTTTAGTATGTTAATGAAATGTCTTAAAAATTGACCCAAGAAGGTTAACACCAAGACTTACATTATTAAAATTATTAGACTTGAAAAATAAAAGAATAATTCTTTGATCAGTCAAACAAAAAAGTCATATCACTTTAGGGAAAAATACCAGCATGACTTTAATCTTCTCTATAATAATATTCAACAGAACAGCATTTTAAATATTTTCAAGGAAAATGTGAACTAAGAATTTTAAATTGGGGCAAATTGTTTAAACTGTGTATAAGCTAAAGACAGATTTGAACATGCAAAAACTGGGGGGAATTGTTCCCATGAGTCCTTTTTGAAGAAACTATTATGATCATTAATTTTAGCTGACCAATAGGTGACTAGGAACGTTAGTTTAGAATACATTTAAACTTTAGAGCGAAGAAATGTGAGGATTGGGATGACAGAACAGGCAGGACAGGATGTAAACCTTACGTGCTCTCATGATGTACAAATGAAACAACCGTAATTGAGAGGGGAAGGGGAGAGAAGGTGGAAGGCAGAATAAATTCACTGATGGCTTAATCTCAGTAGCTGGGAGTCAAGTGTATCAGTTCAAGCAGCCAAATGAAGTCATAGAAGTACAAGCATATTTAAC
>VMDR010010730.1:0-30087 GCA_007922815.1 Macrotus californicus
CCTCATTCCTAGTTCATATGCCATCTGCTCCAAGAAGCTGTCCTGCTTTCCAAAGTCAAAGCAAATGAGTTCTTTTTTTGCATTTTAATTTCTGTACTCTTAGAGACATTTTGCCTAGACTTCTGTATCACAGTTATTTCATTAGTTTTCGATGTCTGGTACTATATATCAGGCTGAACCATATGAAATTACCATTTTTCAATTATGTTTGAGCATTAAAACATAGTAAGCTCCTGTGGTTGAACCTAATTCTTCAACATTGACTTCACACATTTTTGAAAATAAATTATGGTCTGAATTTCTTAAAACTCATTTTGGACTTGGATTTATGTATCCCTCTATCCTAGAGCACTTACAAAATTTTGTTCATGACAGATGTGTTCAGGAAATGTTTGTTGAAATGGAATCATTTGGACTGTTTAAATTATTATTATTCTTTATAAGACGGCTAATAATTGATGATCTAGAAATACTGCCTTTCTGTGAGACATTCCCTTGTAAAGCCGGCATATTTGAGTTCACTGTATTTTACCCAGCCCATTTCAGTATGTCAGAAAGCTAAAGTTATCTCCGAGTCACTGTTCCTTATGTTCTAGTTCTATACTGTATTGTGTTTACATGCCATTGTGTTGGCTCAGGTGATGTCCACAGTGTCCTGTCCTCAACAACCCTGCTCAGTGCTTGTAGGCTCATGTCTATGACTTGTTTTTTTTTTTAAAGATTTTATTTATTTATTTATTTGTTTTCAGAGAGAAGGGAAGGGAGGAAGAACGAGAGGGAGAGAAACATCAGTGTATGATTGATTGGTTGTCTCTTGCACATCCTCAAGTGGGAACCTGGCTTGCAACCCAGGCATGTGCCCTGACTGGAATCGAACCAGTGACTTGTCCGTTCGCAGGCTGGTGCTCAATGCGCTGAGCCACACTAGCCAGGGCTCCAGTCCATGACTTCTTTAGTAAAGTCATGCTACTGCAGATTTGGTCTTCCTGTTTTCCTGCTGTTTTCCTTCTTTTACAGCATTGCTGACTTTTCCAAAGAACCCTCTTGTCTCACGATGTGCCCAGAGCAGGACCACTTCAGCCTTGTCGTTTTGTCTACAGCCCTGTTTCAGGCTTAATTTGCTCTAGGGCCCCTTGTTTCTCTGTCCGGCGATCCAGAGCTCTCCTCTAGCACCATATTTCAAATGAATCATTTTTTCTATGCTGTATTACCTTTGTTGAAACAGTTTTCTTTGCCTACAGTTGTCTTATTTGGCTTTACTTAATGCCAAAGTAATAATTTAAAAAAATGTTCTAATTGCCCTCTCTCAAAATTTTTTAACAACTTAACTCTTGGCTGAAGGTCTATCAGTATTACTGCTGCCCCGGAAAATCTTTCCTGACTTTCTTTGTTTAATCATGGGGGAAAAAAAAATTCTTTCCTTCTTTTGAAGTGGTATTCTGTGCTTGCTAAAGGACCCGTTAAATCATAGGAGATAAAAGTTGTACTGACAACCTTGGGCATTCTCTGTCCTTTGCCAGAAATAGCAAACTAGATACTCATCTTGTACAGAAATATGTGCTTGTTCATCTGAAACATCTTGTGTTGGTCCTTCTTAGAGGAGTGGAAGTTGGAGTCGGTTCACAGTGTGGAATCTGGGGTGTGGGGGGCTGAGGTAGGGGCTGGAGGGAGGCAAAGTGTGGTGCTGAGCAAATGGAGCAAATTGTGCTTTTTCTTTATTGACAGATTCCTTAGTTTAATGCCATGTAATCTCTTTCTTAGCTACTTGCAGTACAGCTAATTTCCTCAAGACTCTTTTTTTTAAAGCTCACTCACACTTTTTTTCTCCCTGGAAGGAATTTTACAAGAGAAAAGGAGATTTTGGAATTGGAGAGAAAGCTCAATCTGTGAATATGTGGAATGTTTTGCAGCCTCATATATAATTATGTTTTTGTTTTTGTGAATTTCTTTTGCGCTTAAATCAACAATTTTGCGATGTAATACTGTAGGTGAAAATTCTGATTGGCTCTTTCAGAAGCTACTAGGTCTGTGTAGGTTCTTTTCGTTTTTAGACAGACCCCTTTGGTCAAGGGGGATAAACATGAGACTCTGTACAGTCGGTACTAGTAGTTTTAATAATTAAGTAAGGTGACTTATTTTCTGATATTTTCTGGCAGGAGTGGAGTAGGGGAACATGTTACTGTAAAGCTGTGGAAAGATAATTTCCATGCCTGTATGTAATGCTATAACGTTTCTGCCTATTCCAGTGAATAATTCAAGAAATCATACTAGCTCTTATGAGCATGGATTGTGTCTCAGGGGTAGAGAGATCAGAGTATTCCCTGTGCCTAGGATGGGGCCTTGAACACGACAAATTGTAATTGTTATCTGTTGAGTTGATAAGTAAAATATCTGTGAGTTGTTTAATACCATATGATAAGCTCTGAAGAACATAGGAGAAACATCATATTAAACATCCTTGAGGTGATGAATTAGAAGTAGAGAACAAAAATCCATGCATGTTAATAGAGAATGATTAGTACTGGTCTCCATAGTAAAGTAAAATTTTAACACCAAGGAGACAGATGAAAGAGTCAGTGGCCATGGTAGTGTCATTTTCTAATTACTGAATACCTACTTTGGACCATTTATTGTGCTGTTTTACATATATTATCTCAGTGAATCTTCATGATGAATTGTGGTCATTGTCTCTGCTTTTTCTCAAGATCACCTAGACATTAAGTGGCAGTGCTGGGTTGTAAGACCTGTCAGCCTTTTTTACTCCTTTGCTGTTTAATTGCTCTTCTAGTTTTCTGCAGCTGTTTGGCCCAGGACAGGCCCAGGACAGTAGTTGGGTATCAGAGACTCTCTGGACACCTGCAGACCCAAGAGAAGACTTGGAAGGCTACCTAAACCAGAAGTGTGATACAGATACTGCTGTCGGGGGTGGGGGGCGGTGGGAGATCTGGGCTCCGCCCATCAGTATCCGTTTAGTGGCAGGAAGAGGGAATATCGTAGAGCAACTGTAAGGGGCTTCCTTTGTCCCTTCCCTCATCAACAGTATTACTATTTTTTAGTGACCTTTTCAAGCTGATCAATTTCCATTGTAGGAGCTATTTTAGGTACTATAGTTTTTAAAACAAAATGAAATGTTGAATATGACTGGCGTTGTGTTTGAGTTCACTCAACTTGGGAACTGATGGGATTGATAGATGTCTGTCTGCTGGTTCTAGTTTCATCACCTGGGGAGTTTTTACAAATATTAGTATTTTATCCCATCTCCAAAAATTCATAGTCAGTGGGTGTGTGGTGGGGCTCAGGAGATCTTTATTTATTTGTTTATTTACTTATTTATTTATTTATATGTCTTTTAAAAAACCATCTAACCCTTTTTAAGCACACCAGTTCAGTAGCGTGTATTCACATTGTTGTGCGACAGATAGCCAGAACTTCTTCATTTTGCAAAACTGAAACTCTAAACCCATTAGACAACTCCTCATTTTTCTGTCCTCCCACCCCATAGTAATCATTCTCTTTTTTTGTTTATATGAGTTTGCCATATTCAATACTTTTTATCAGTGAACTCACAGAGTGTTTGCCTTTTTGACATTGGCTTATTTCACTCAGCATAATGTCCGTCCATTTGTAGCATGTGCTGGGATTTCCTTCCTTTTTAAGGCTGAATAATCCATTGCCAGCACATACCCCATTTTGTGTATCTATTCATCTGTCAGTGGACTTGTGGGTTGCTTCTGCTACTTCAGTTCTCAGCAACTGTGAATAGTGCTGCCATGAACTTGTGTGTGCACATACTTCTTAGAAACATCGCTTTCAAGTCTTTGAGAAGTAGAAAGTTTGGGTCACGGTAGTTCCATTTTAAATATTTTGAAGAAACTCCATCGGGTTTTTCACAGCAGTTCACCATTTTACGTTCCCACTAACGGTGTACAAGGGTTGCAATTTCTCCACCCACTTGCCAAAGCTTGTTACTTTTCTGTTTTTTGACTTTGCGGATGGTGGCCATCCCCCATGAGTGTGAGGTGTCAGGAAATCTTGTCCAGGCCCGCTGGTGATTCTGAGGTAGGCCAGGTGTGTGACCCAGTATCTGAGCACGTCTCTGTGTTTCAGGGACTGCGGCTGTGCTTGCTTGAGGCGTCAGTGAGGGAACTGAACACTTTCTCTCCAGTGCAGTGTCTCTACCAAGGTAGAGGTTTCTACGGAAAAACTACCTTATCGAGTTAACCAACTAGTTATATTGAATTTAGGTTCTTCCTAGCTCAAAATTCCTCATTTTGTGATTCTAGTTCACACTGTACTTTTCCCTGTGGAAATATTTTTTGTTATAATTTTTATTTGTGATAAAATACATGTAACATAGAATCAATCATCTTAACCCATTTTAGTGGCGTTAAGTGCATTCATGTTGTGTGTAGCCGGCAGCACCACCGTCTCCAGAACTTCTTTCTGTTTTGCAAAACTGAGACTCGAGACCCATTGGACAGCAATTCCCTACCCTCTCCTGCTCTCGGCTCCTGGCAACCACCATTCTACTTTCTGTCCATAAATTTGATACTTCGACATGAAATCATTCTGTACTGTGTGTCATAAAAGTGAACTCATACAGTCTTTTGTGACAAGCTTATTTCTAATAAAATTTTGAAGATATTTTGTGTAACATTTAAAAAATGTTTAATATGTGCCAAGGGCTTTTGGAATAGCATGCCATAGATCCTCGAGTCTAGGATGCATATTCTCTCTCCTCATACACTTTTTAACATGTCTGAAGGCAACTCAGCATTTTGTCATAGTTTAATTGACAAGAATTTTGTTTCCTGCACGGAAAATAATGGTGCACTTTATAATTGATGGGAACTTACTTTCAATGATGGTAAGGTAGGTGATTTCAGTAAGGGAAAATGATTACCTAGAAAACATTCATTTAGGGGTACCCTTACCTTTCCCAGACTGTAAATGTTTTAATTTAACTAAAGAACAGAAAAGCGATTCAGTATCATTAATCAGTACCTTGGAATCATTACTCTGAATGATTATGCTTCATTTATTTGTGTCAGAATGTTTTCCACACAATAATAGAGAATAAAAGTGCATCATTAATTACACTTGAGCAGCTCATACATGTGTGGGTATGTATTTTTCCATATCATCACACAATGAGGGAAATTCAGTATAAGAATCCTTACAAAAGAATTGAAGATTTAATTAAATAATGATATTAAGTTTCTAACCATTTATAATTGTGCCTTACAACAGTTTTAAATAATGCTTGAAAAGTTTGGAGAAATATTTCCATATTCCTGTGCCTTCTCTTTACAAATGCAGATAATCTTTAATAATAGGGTTTTTATCTTTGGGACCTAATAGTTACATACTTTGGAGAGGAGTATGACTATTTTTTGAAATGTGATCGATTCATTTGCAGAGCTTCACTGTGATAGGATTTCTGAAAAAGATCCAGTTACTCTAAAAAGTTACCGTTCTGGGCACTGAATGCTGGGTTTACCCCTTTACTGTGACTGTGGACCCTTCCTGATACAAACCACTCTCAGATTGCTCTTCTCGTTAGCAGAACTCATGTCCCTCAGAAATGTTCTTTTTAGCTCTTTCCCTTTCCACTGGCTAGCTGGGCTCTTGTCAGAAGACCACGGGACAAACAAAACCCACTTGCCAGTGTCTGATCGCAACGGTATAAAAACACGCTGTGTCTGGCTAAGTCCAAAAGTCTGGCCAGCCACCAGTTTGTTTCCTCACCTGCATTTCTTTTTTAACATTTTATTTATTTATTTATTTATTTATTTTTAGAGAGAGGGGAAGGGAGGGAGAGAAACACCAATGTGTGGTTGCTTCTTTCGCGCCATCAACTGGAGACCTGGCCCGCAGCCCAGGCATGTGCCCTGGCCGGGAATCGAACCGGCGACCCTGTGGTTCTCAGGCCGGTGCTCAATCCACTGAGTCACACCAGCCAGGGCTCACCTGTACTTTTGTTCAGAATAAAGTAGAGGACTTAATTTGCAGTTCAGTAACTTCTTAAAAAACACAAAATATGTCTTTTATATAGATGAGAAAACACAGAGACGAGAAAAACTGCAGCAGTTTAAGTGATGCTACAGGGAAAAGTGGGTGGAGAACAAAATGTTAGAGATTCTTGGAGAAAGTCATAGTCTCTCTCTGAGCTCTATCCTCTCTCTTTTGTAATAAAGCCAAAATAATTTCAACCCTATTTTTTTTTCAAGCACCAAATCATTTTCAAATGGTTTTTACAACTTGGCTTCAGCTGATTCTTAGAGTGGACTTCTGATTTATAGTTTTCATTGAAATTTTGAGTCATTTGTCACATCTAGGATTTGGGAATTCTGATTAGTAGGCCCATTTTATTTTAACTGCATCACACTTGGTGATTCACTAATAATCACATTGCATCCCCTGCTTCCCAATTATGATATCATTCATTTCAGTATTTTAACATTAATTTTTTCAGTTTCAAATTTTTCTCCAGTGTAATCCTTAAAAGCTGTTGAAACCAAATTCTTTCATATGAAAAGCACCCTTGATTTTAGAAGGATGTGAAAAAAGAAAATAAAATTTAACGTAAAAAATGATCTATATTAATATTTTGTGAACTACAGTAGTCCATGTACAGTTATGAAGTCATTTTTAATACAGTTTAAAAATCTACTTTGGAAATTATTTTATATATAACAATTTTATTGAGATATAATTCACATGCCCTGTAATTCAGCTATTTAAAGTATGCGATCCGGTGGTCTTTCGTACATTCACAGAGGTATGTAACAATTACCACAGCTCACAAGAAAACCTCCTTTTAAAACTGGAGGTATTCAAGGACATTGGGGTTGTTCTCAGTTTTGGATGTTACGAATAGAGCTGCTCAAAAAAAAGCATATGTGAGTATAACAAAATAGCTAATCTTCAAATTAATGTCAGATTCATGTGTTTGAAAACCTCTAATTATACTGTAATTATTTCTCAGCTATTTAGAGACATTTTGTGCGAGTGTGCTGATCTGGAAAACTTCACTAAATGTAAAATCCCTTTTTTTTTTTTTTGTTGTTTATATCAGTGTCCTAGTGTTTCTCCATTCTTGTTTTTAAAAGTTTTGTTCAGGAAAGTGAGGTGGGTGATGTTTGCTTAAACAGATCAGCGCCCTATGTTATTGTAAGGGCCATAAACATACATGCGGTTTTTAAATGGAGGTTGGATTTCTGTTTTAGTTTATAAAGTTCACGTGGATTCTGGGCAGAAAACGGATTGTTTATTGAGCAGTGGTCCTCATGATTTGATGCAGATTAGAATCACATGAGTACTTAAACGTACTTGTGCCTTTCCCTACTCTTCAGAGATTGTAATTCAATTGGTAATTTAATCAGGCATGGGGCCCAGGTGCCAATAGCTAGCAAATACCTGCTCTGTAAAGGTTCCTTCCTTTTTTTTTTCCCCTCTGCTTTTTTTCCCTTCCTTCCATATTTATTAAGTGCCCACTGTCCGTTCCAGTACTGTTTTATACCCTGAGGATAAAAATAAACTTGGGAGTTCTTACATTTGAGTTGGCAAAAGATGCATAATATTTGTTGAATTGAATAAAATCACAGCTGAGCCCTTTTGGCGTACTGCTGTGCTGTGCTTCAGATCCTTTGTAGAAATTATGCCTTTTTGATATCCAGGAACATTCCAAGCATTGTCTGTCACTTCCCCATTGTCTGTTTACTTCCTTTTTTATATTGAGGGACACCTACCTCTAGCCAGGCTTACCCCATCAGGATGAAGTTGGTTAGCCTAGTCACTTATGTCTCACTTCTGCCTGTTTCACAAATGCACCTGGGAGTTTTGGGTAAGCGCGGTGGTAGGTTAGACACCCCGACTTGTCAGACAGAGAAGGCTGTCCGAGCAGGACTTGCACTGTCCGACCTGCAGGCCTCCGAGCCCAGCCTTCTACTCAGCCCCACGGCACATTTTCTTTCCTGGGAGCAGAGAAGGGTGAGGCATGGGGTGATGCTGTACTTGTTTCTAAATTCTCGCTGGGTTGATCATCTCTCCTGGGCCTCCCCAACAGTTGCTTGGATATTTCAGAGTTGACTTTACTTATCGAAGAAAAAAAAAGAGGTCTTAGAAGTAGTAGCAAAAGTTCAAGTGTGACCTGTGAGTGTGCACACACACACACATTTAAGAGTGAGAAAACAGTAGCAGAAGGAGTGTTTTGTTTTAGTGTTTAGTCAGTGATTTTTTTTACTTGGTTATTTTTTTATTTTCCAGCCCCTCAGTATGAAGAAAATACCTTCTGAATAAGACTAAACAAGTATGTGTTGCTGGATTTTGTATCTTGCTGTGGTGCTTCTAATGAAAATATACAGTGGGGGAAGACAGGCTGCAAGGTTTAATAAGGTGTTCCTTCTGGTTGAGTCTCTGATGCCACTGTTGGCATTGTTACATTTATATGTGCAATAGTGAATAATGTCAACCAGTCAGCGCATGCCCCATGTTTTCAGGAAAATATTTTAAGAGGTATGTTGTGCTTTTACTTTGTAAATGAAGTAATTGAAGTTTAGCTGTTGAGGTGTATTCATCCACACTCAATTTTTGAACTTTTTCTTTGGGCCGTTTTGTTTGGCAAATAATTAATTCTTTGGACATGTGTGTATTGGTGTCCTTTAAAGGATTTTGTTTGGAAACTCTGAGTATACCACGGGAGCTTCAGGACAGCCCCCATTAGAAGAAAGCTTCCTAATTTCAGTGTCACTAAGTAAGCAGCTGGTGCAGCTGAATTCAAAGGAGCAAGCAGAGTTATTGGCTGTTTTCTCTAAAAACAGCCTGAACAAAGCATTTCCTTAAGCCACGGTGAGCAAGATTTGGAACTTCCTGTGCCTCCAGAAAGTCTTAGAAAGGTCTGTGGAAGTGCGAAGGTCAACATCACTGCACGTGACTCCTCTCCCCTCCCTCCAGTCCATGGTAATTGACTTCATTTAACAATCTTGAATTTTAAAACCATAAAATCACAGTATCAGAATCTCTAAGCAAATAAATACAAACAAAAAAACCAAAGACCCAGTGAAGTACCTGCTCATATCAGCTACTTCTAGGTAATCTCTCGTAATGGCAGAGACGTGTGATAACACAAATGCTGGTTAATTTAAGAACAGGAACGTTTCAAAACTTGTAACTTACATTCTAATGATTGTGTGCTATGTGTACATGCCATTTCATTTCTTGTAGGTAATTAAGGGGAATAATCTTTTATATAAATTTATGTGACTTCTCTAAAGATAGTGGAAATGGTAGAGATCAGGAGTTGGCCAGAATCCGTTTATGTATTTCTTCAAAATAATCATGCTTTCATTAGTTTTTGTCCTAATTGTGCTTTCTTCAGTTTTTCTTAAATTTTTATAGGGATATGATTGACATATAAAGTTATATTAGTTTCAGGTGTACATGATAAGCTACATATTTGTATATAATTATTGTGAAATGATCATCACAAAAAGTATAGATGACATTCATTACCACACATCGTTATAATTTTTTGTGTGTGATGAGAACTTTTAAAATTTGCTCTTAACAACTTTGAAATATACAGTATGGTTTTATTAACTGTAATTATCATGCTGCACATTACATTGCCAGAACCTAATTAGTTCATAACTAGGAGTTTGTACCTGTGACCACCTTCATTCACTTTGCTAATCCCCACTCCCTGCCTAATTTTTCTTTTTAGTGAGCATCTACACATGCCAGACACTCTGTTAAGTGCTAATAGGTACAAAAGAACACCACGATGACATGCAAAGTTAAGTAATAATACAGCTGGAATGTAATTTGATGGGAAGATGAGTGAGGAAACTTGAGAAGGTTTCATAAGAAGGTTTGAACACTGTCCCTGCATTCTGTAGTCTAAGTTTCTGTGGTAGATTGTCCAGTTGTTCCAAGGGGAAGAAAAATGTAGGAGTTCCTGGTTTATTAGATTACACTGTTAGCCATCTTCTGTTAGTGCTCTGGAATTTCTCCTTTTTTCCATTGTTACTAATTTATAATAATAAAAATCACCATGCAGGATCAGATGCATGGCCTTTCAGGGAGAGGCTTGTCTCTGGGAGTGCCATGATGTGGTTGTCTCTCTAACGCAGTCCATTAACACCTTAATCTCTTTCAACTACTCATTTCTGTTGAATCCATTTTAGTTTGCCATCCACTAACTTTTTAAAACTCTATAGAACTTTAAAATATTCAATCTCACAGAATGAGGAATTTTTTTACATAGGTTTATCAGCTGCCATATGAAATAGTGATTTTTCCTTTATTTTATTTATATTTCTCTCAGGTTTTAGTGAGTCATACCTGAGTGTACTGCTGGCAGAGTTAGATGGATAAATTGTGTTATAAAATCCATGGCAACTATAGTTCTATAGATTATTTGGCTTACGTTTCTAGATCAGTACACTGTATTATTTTTATATAGCCATTCTCCATTCTCATGATCATTAAAATGTAAGTGGGTATCATCTTTAACATGCATTATTTATTAAGGTCTGGTTGGTTAATACTGTGAAGAGCATCATTACTCTGTAAAAGTAATGTATGTTTTATTTCAGTTCTATTTGGGTAATGTTTTTATTTTTGTGTGTGTTAAGAGTGTATTAGAGAGTTATCTTGTATGAGTTGTTCATCATGACCTTTGGGCCCATTTCCTGATTTTCTTGCTAACTTGTCACCCATGATTCTGTCAACATTACAAACTGATATTTTTTTTATCATGAAATGAATTCCTTTACTGATTCACAAGGGGAGTGTTAGACCCACTCCCAGAGTCTTAGGAGGTACCTGCGTTGCCCACGAGGGGAGTGTGGGACTTCATTCCCATTGCCATTACTTCTTCCTGAGCATCGCCATTCTCTCACTCTCACAGGTTCACGTCTGTGCCACCCAGAAACATGGACCTGACAAGTCAAGAACTTCTTCAACTTCTCACTTGACCAGTTTGTGGACCTATCGCTGCCCAGTTTCATCCCCTCCTCTCTCTCTCTCTCTCTCTCTCTCTCTCTCTCTCTCTCTCGGGCAGGCGGGCTCCTTTGGATTGGGGCTGTCCTGACACTGGTCCTCTTAGCCTCTGGCTCCATCCTTGTTTACTGAGGTTCGTGCCCTCACTGTGTCTGCCATGCCCGTTTCCATCTCCACTGACTCCTCCTCAGCTTATGAAAATCTTAAAAGCTGTATCATCATTTAAAAAAAAATCTTTCTTTACTTTGTTCCATTCTCTAGGAAATACCTTACTTTTTCTTTCCCTTCAGTTGGAGGAAAGCGTCTTAAAAGAGTTCATTTCCACTTCTTCATCTTGCAGCCCACACTCCAACGCAGGCACTTGAGTTTGTGCACTTGCCACCATGCTCAGAGTTCTTTTGCCAAGTGGTCTTTGAAAAGCTACACTGATGGTTTCATAAGTGATCTTATTTGACCTTGCTCTTGCATTTGAAATTAAAGAAGCATTCATTTCCTTCTCTGGGCTCCTACATCATTTTCATCCTTTTTGTCTCCTGGATGGGTTTCTTTTTTCATTCTTGCTCCTGAAGTTGGTGTCTGGAAGAGTTTCATCTTTCTCCCTCTTTTCCTTATTTGTTCTTCCTTAGTGTGGTCATTTCTTTCTGCATCTTCAAATTCTTCCTGTGTGGTAATGTCTTCTAAATAGACATCGTCATCTTTTCTTGTTTCTACATCTAGATAGCCCACATTCCATTAAATATCTCCTTTTGGATTTATAATAGCATTTCAAACTCAACACGTCCACAACTATGTTATTTATCTGTTCCTTTAAAATGCCTCTATTTTCTTATTTAGTAATGAATTTTTGACCATCAGGTACTAAGTCCCTAAATCTGGGAATCATCCTTGACTCATTGTTATGCCTCATCCCTTATATCTGTCATCAGTCACCAAGTCGGGTTTATTTTGCCTGCTCTGTATTGTTCTTCTATTATTTTATTATATTTTGTGGAACATTTTCATAATCTCATAACTGGTCTCTTTACTTCCTGTATTACCTCCATTCATTTTCTAAACTGTTTGGAAAGATAACAAGTTCAAATACTGGCATGACTGAGTCATTCTTTTGTTTAAAATATAATTATTCCTTTACATTTGTGGTCAAAAAGTCAACTCTGTCCCTCATGGTGCAGCTCCTACCCCACCCCGCCATTTCAACTCCTCCACAACTTGGGAAGTTTTGGTATCTGAAGCCTGTGGCACTCCTGGGTCCTGACCTACTTGTGCACCTGTGCTCTGTCCAGGTCACCTGAACTCACTCTTCAGGCCTTGTGTAAACCTCCCTGACACTGTCAGCTCACCTGGCTGCTCTCCCGATCAAGTTCATTATTTTCTTTTTGACATTTAACATTTACTTATGATGCTTAGTATAATGGATTAGCTATTATTTGTTAGCATATCCATCTGTCCCCTTAAATTTTGACTTCTTGGAGGGCTAAGACCCTTTTCTACGTATTCACAGTCCCTATTTTAGTACCTGGTACGTAGTAGGCATAATATTCAATAGAGGAACCTTCTTGACAAAAGAAATAACAACCAATAGTTGGTCAGTTAATAAAAAAGTTATTGCCTTGGCAGGTGTGGCTTAATGGATTGAGCACTGGCCTGCGAACCAAAAGGTTGCCAGTTCAATTACCAGTCAGGGCACATGCCTGGGTTGCAGGCCAGGTCCCCAGTCAAGGGCGTGTAGGCAACTGATCCGTGTATCTCATGCACACTGATGTTTCTTTCCCTCTCTTTCTTCCTCCCTCCCCCCCTCTCTAAAAGTAAATAAAAAAACATTTCTTAAAACAGTTATTAAAGGAGAGAAATATAAAATGATGTCTATATATTTCGAATATTTTATTCAAACATAAAACTTACAAATATATAGTTTCTGGCAACCCTTTGATACAAAGCCCAGACTTTCCCTTCAATGTGGATCTACAGATGGCTTCATTGTTACCTTTCTCACCAAGATCACACCCATAGTGGGTTGTCTGTTATTTCCAATTTTTTTTTAATTGGAGTAAAAACTTAGAAACATTTTGAAGACGTTTATGTTTTATTTTCCCCATTATTGTACATTTATGATGTCCATACTGTATCCAGTGGCAGTTTTTAAAAAAAAAATCACTATTTTATTTTGGAATCATTTTTTGAAGAAGTTCAAAGTATGCAGTTACTTTTTCACAGAAACTGTTACTGTGCTTCTTTTTTATCCCTATTTTTTAAGTAATACATTATTAAATAAAGTCGTGATGTTATAATGAAGTGTTGCTGCCTGAACAGGTGTAGGATCAAAACTATTACTAGATACAGATACAGCTCAGCTGATGGCAGCAGTGTAACTCAGCACTGCCCAGGAAGGAGCTGACCTGTTGGGAACGTTCTGGGCGCATCAGTCAGCATGATTTACAAAGGGAGTGGAGATCATCGGTTAATCTGGACAGTTGGTTAAGTGGAAGCTGGTTAAAAGCTTTCCACCACATTCCTCAGATTGATGCTAAAAGGATGGTTATCTCTATTCCTTGGCATTTTGGCAACTAAAAGGGTCTAATACAAACTTGTCTGCTTTCCTGTGCATTCTGTTCTCCACAACATTTATAAAATTGTTAAATAAGACCACTTTGAGCACCTGTCCCCCGAAGTCCTCGTGCTTATACGTCTCATTCTGTCATTTGTGTACTGCATTAGCTGTGGAAAAATGTAGTTTTAAAAGTGGTCTTTGGTTTGTTCCAGTCTGTTCATCGCTGTCAAGTAGAGTGAGTGCTCAGCCATATTCTACCATCAGTTCCTGTTTGTTTTTTCCCTCACTATGTTGTTTTGCTCAGTATTGGAAAGGCCTTCATTTTAAAAATTCTGTGGTTGGACATCCTGTTAGCAACTGTATCCTTCTGTGTAGTGCCTGGTTGTAGTTAGAATTTTACATTTGAGGCACCGGTTTGCGAACTCCGCCTGAGTCTCATACTGTGGGATAATGCTAGTCAGGTTTTTGTTAGGACTAGTTTAATAATTAAGTTTAGACACTCCCTTAAGTTAATCACTATTTTATTTAGTGCCTGCAACCTGTTTCCAAAGATAAGGTGGTATTTGCAATATTCTTAATGCTTTCCCTAATAAATACCAAGCAAACAGTTACTCAGTTTCTCTCTCTCTCTCCCTCTCTCTCCACTCCCCAATCTCTCTCATCCTAAGTACATGCTTTGCCAAAAAATCTTACTTTGTGTCCAGAGGACTTTATCTTTTTAAGCAATATTTTTTATTAGCTTTGGAACACTTTGCAAGGTTACTCTCAAATTCTTTTTTGGCAGGCCTAATTATTAGTTTGTACTTGACCTGCTAATCTCTGAGCATTTTCCTGTATTTCTTGATAGGTCTGTCATCCCAGTTTTTGAAAAGCATTGAGCTATTTATTTTTCCTCCTACCCTGTCCTCTAAGCCTCTAGCCGGGGTCTGATCATTTTGATCCTTGGCAGATGTTTACCTTGGGCAATGGGTAAGGTCTCTATCATGATCTTCAAAGGACCTATGGTTTATTTTCTTGAAGTCACATGTTTCCTTTTCAGGAATAAAGCCCCATTTTTAAGAGTTGACTAGTGACCTGTTATAGCTGTCTTCTAGTGCTGGATTGATAGTGCGCTCTGGTTTGGCAAGACCGTGTCCCAGTGAGCAGCTGTCTTTGATTTTTCTTTTTAAATTATATATTTATTGATTATGCTTTTACTGTTGTCCCAATTTTGCCCCCTTTACTCTCTTCCACCCAATATCCCAGAATACCATTGTTCATGTCCATGGGTCAGGCATGTAAGTTCTTTGGCTACTCCACTTCCTGTACTGTACTTTATATCCCCATGGCTATTCTGTAACTACCTGTTTGTGTTTCTTAATCCCCTCACCTCTGCACCCATTCCCCCATGCCCCCTTCCATCTGACAACCATCAAAACTCTCCATATCCATAATTCTATCTCTGTTCTTTTTGTTTGCTTAGTCTGTTTTTTTAGATTCAATCGTTGATAGATATGTATTTATTGCCATTTTATTGTTCCTAGTTTTGATCTTCTTTTTCTTAAATAAGTCCCTTTAACATTTCATGTAGCAATGGTTTGGTGATGAACTCCTTTAGTTTTTCTTGTCTGGGAAGTTCTTTATCTGCCCTTCAATTCTAAATGATAGCTTTGCTGGGTAGAGCAGTCTTGGCTATAGGTCCCTACTTTTTATTATTTTGAATATTTCTTGCCAGTCCTTTCTAGCCTGCAGAGTTTCTTTTGAGAAATCAGCTGACAGTCTTATGGGAACTCCCCTGTAAGTAACTAACTTCTTTTCTCTTGGTGCTTTTAAGATTTCTCTTTATTTAGTCTTTGGCATTTTAATTATGATGTGTCTTGGAGTGGGCCTCTTTCTGTCCCTCTTGTTTGGGACTCTCTGTGCTTCCTGGACTTGCATGTCTATTTCCTTCACCAAATTAGGGAAGTGTTCTTTTGTTATTTTTTCAAATAGATTTCCAATTTCTTGCTCTTTCTCTTTTCCTCTGACACCCCTATGATACAAATGTTAGAACACTTGAAGTTGTTCCGGGGGCTGCTTACACTATCCTCATTTTGGGGGTTCTTTTTTCTTCTACTTATTCTCACTGGTTGTGTTTTGCTTCCTTATGTTCCATATCATTGATTTGAATCTCAGACTCATCCACACTATTGTTGTTGCCCTGTAAATTGTTCTTTATTTCAGGTAGTGTATCCTTCATTTCTGATTGGATCTTTTTTATGCTGTTGAGGTCCCCAGTAAGTCCCCTGAGCATCCTTATAACCAGTGTTTTGGACTCTGCATCTGATAGATTGCTTATCTCATTTTGTTTAGCTCTTTCTGTGGAGTTTTGTTCTGTTCTTTCATTTGTGCCGTGTGTCTTTGTCTCCTCATTTTGGCAGCCTCCCTGTGATTTTTGATGTTAGGTTAAAGTCCCCTGTGTGACACTAAGAGACATATGCTCACATTGCCTTGCCATTATTATTGGTGTTTTCTTTTCATGAAAACTATGAAGCTGTTATTTAAAAACATCTTAAAAGCAGTACCTCATAGTTTGACAGTATAGGCTCTTTCAACATAATGTACATATGAGTTGGTGGTAATGGCTATATTTCATAATAAAGGGAAATCATTTATGGAAAAAAGCATACTAGATTATTAGAACAAGTAGCTTAAGAAAGCAAGTGTTCAAAATATTCATAATGTGCTGCAGTAGACGTTTTGAGAATAACATAGTGCAGTCTGAAACACACACACAGGCACCTGCTTTTCCTCTTCGTAGTCTCATCTTCTTAGTATTGCCTCTGGTTCCACAGCCCATACTAGACTGTGGGTGTAAGTGCACCATATCATGCACTACAAGTCACCTACGTGCATCCTGTAGGACTTCCAGCCCCCTAGAATGTCTCCCCTCGTCCTTGGACATCTTCTGTGTACTGCTGAGTCATTCCATCAGCTTGTTAATATGAAGAGTCTTTTCTATTTCGGTCTCTTGCTTGCTTATTCCTCATCTTGATAAAACCCCGTGAGGGCCTCATCACTGCTAATTCTCACTCCCAATTTAGGAGTTATATCTAGTAAAAAGACTTGGGGAAGAACTTTAATTTTATATAGCTAGACCAATCATTCAGAGCTTTCTATGTTGTTAGCCCTTGAGCAGAAGGGAGAATGTCCCTTCAGGTCATGCCCTGTGGCTGGAGTCTGAAGCCATGTTGCTCATGTGCTTTCTCCACATCACTCCTACACTGCTTTGAGTTAGTAAGTCTGAGAGGACTTACTCCCCATCCCTGATTGCTGTGCATGTTCACTGCCTAAGTTCATATTATGGGAAACAATATAACACACACCATACAAATACCCTCATTCTCCAGCTAAGAAACAAAAGTCTTCATGCAAGTGGATACCTATGGGCTCACCAAATTTCCAGGCTGTCGATATACCTAAACATGTCTCATTTCCTTTCATGTCCTTAGGGACTCTATAGATGTAAATGAAGGTCCAGATAAATTACTACATAATATAAATTATAGTAATTTTAGCACGAGTATCTATTTCACATTTGAATTTCTCACTTTGAAAAAATATATTTTGAATACACATAACATTTACTATTATAAATTTAGTGTATGTATATATGCTCATATATAAGTAGGAGCATATAAATCAGATACATAGTAGTACAAAGTGTGTGCATATGAAGCAAAGTAATAAGATAAATGAGTAAGTTGTGTGTGTGAATCAAACAGCATGATGCACGTGTGTACATATGAGTCAAAAACAAAATAGTATATGCTTATGAATTAGGGTAGCATGATGCACAGTGTATATGTGTAAATGTGTGTATGCGTGTGCATGAGTGCAACACAGTATTTAGTGTGATGTGTTTGTGTATATTTATGAATCGGCACAGAGTGCTGTAATGTGTGTGTGTAGGTGAGAATCAGAGGCAGGTGGTATATTGTATTCGTGTGCATGTGTATGTTTGTGTATGATTCAAACACAGAGTAGTATAATGTATATGTTTTTGTGTTGGTGTGTATGTGACTCAGACTCAGATTAGTCTAACTGGAGGAACACAGTATAAATAAAAGTTACGCTGGTTTTGAAATGGTAACGTCTACATGACTGCACGATCACAGAACCTTTCTAGCGCCGTTAGTGGAATGTAAGATTTTTACTGGATCTAACTAAAGCCCCTTAGGGTTCTGACTTTGATGGTTATTGCAATCATTACCACACACTACTTAGTTTATTCCATCACTCTGTGAATTATTACATTTGTGATGGCATTTATAACTGACCTTTCAGCATTTAGAATCCCCATTGTGTCATTGTTTATTATCCTCTGCAGGAGAGAGACATGACTCTAATTTCTTGGTTATTTTTTGTGAACTATGCCCAGACGGGGCCTGGTTATAATAATTAAGGAACTCCACTACTTCTGAGTATACTATCAAGACCAAGTTTTCTCAGTCATTGGATTCACACAAAGAAAACATTGCAGCAATCTATTGTCTCATCTTCCTAAAGCTATGTGGCTACCTAATACCTAACTGAAAATGATTAGTGGAATCACTGAAGTATTGTAGTATTCATTATTGTAGACAGTATGAAGATAGTACTTGTCACAGGCTAGATCCTCAGCAAGTAATTGTGGAGCGAAGAAATCGCGTGATAAAATGCAGTTTTAAAATTTACTTCCGTGCATTTTGCCCACACGTTCTCTGGAGATTTCTTTGTGATGGTGGGGGAAGGTGGTTCCCCACCATCACGGGGGGCAGAATGGCGGTGCTGGTTAGATGCTGCTGTACGTGTGGCAGCCGGTGAGAGGAACCAAGGGGCGGTGGGAGTAGAACGTTAGTGCTTCTCTCCCGTTTGGGAACAGTGATTGTGCCCCTTTTAGAAGAGCCATCTTAAACCAGTGAACCAAATTATTTCATTAGCTCTGTGTCTAGAGAATCATATGGGAGCTTTTTCTCTGGGCATAAATCTTCTGTCCATAGGGCACTGAAGCAGTTAATCTAAATGCTCTCTTTTGGAATCAAAGTGCAGTGTAGACGTAGCACTGAGTTATGATACCGGAACATCAGAAGGTCCTCCTTTTCTCCTCGAATATTTTCTTGAGTAGCATGTGGTAACTGTAAAAGGAAGTGAAAGACTCTGTAAGGGGAATTACAAACATTTAAAGAAAATTTGGTAATATGGAATCTAACACCATTTTTATTGCATGAAAGCCTTACACTTAAATTTTTTTTTTTTCAAAATCCATTCGAACATTAATCACTGAAGCTCACTGTGTAGGCAAAAAATGCCTTCAAAGGCCCTTTGTCATTTTAGGCTGATTTGGTGTAGTGGTAATTAAGTCCTTCTTTGCTACCTTCTTATTCATGGAAAATGAGTTAAAGTGAGAAATGGCGACTTGACACAATTTGATTATCCGTTCTCACAGATATTCTTCAGGAAGATATTTGGCTCTGAAATGAATGAAGTAAGAACAAGTTGTAGAAGGTTGGTTTACCCAGCAGTTTTGATGTCCATGAAGTTTAGGCTCTGGATGCTTGGTATGGATGATCAGGTTAGCCCTTTGGTCCAGGGCCTCCTTACAGTGTTTTGACATTTTTGCATTAGGTCCTCCTGAATCTTACTTCAGAAGAGAGACTTCTTCCAGAGTCAAAATGAAACTAAATATTCATATTAGATTGTGGTGGGGAAAGGAAAAAACAAAAAAAGTCTCCCCCACAGGAGCAGACTGCATCGGAGTCCTGCCCACTGGCCTGTTTGTGAGCACTAGTGAAGTCATCCGGCCAGAGCTATTTTAATTCACTGACACGGTGCTCCAAGGCAGCTGGAGGTGCTGCGCTCCAAGAGAGGTTTTCAGGAGCAGAAAATTTCCCTGCCGACTGACAGCATCACCGTGTCAGGCCAGCTGGGACTCTGACAGCACCGGGAAGTGTGAGGGTTTGTGTAACGGCCCAGGCAGGAGGATGGTGAAGGGGGTTTCTGTCATTCACAGGTTGTCTGAAAACATAGCTCTACATTACGATGCCAAGACTAGCCAAGAGAATAGGTTGCCATGAGTAGGGAAAATGGTGATGGTGGAAAGCCAGAGATGAGCTCCTTTGTTTGTACAGCAAGGCAGAGCAGTTTTCTTTTTTCTTTTACTCAAAAAAGGCAGAAATGTGAGGGCTGCCCTTTTGCTGACCCAGTCTTGTAGGGAATTCTGAGCAAAATGAAGGAAGTGGGACATACAGCATGTGTAATTATCAGCATATTGACAACAAATTGAAAGTCATATTGAACAGTAAATTGTCTAGAACAGCCTCCATGTGGAAGAAAATACTGTTAAATGGAAATTCTTAAACGCAAAAAAAAAATCTGTCACTTGTGAACATTTTTTTTTGTAATCTGAAATTAATTATAGTTTCCTGATTATGAACTCTGCCTTGTGGGCTGTGTCACTAAAGATCCTTCAGAAAAACATAATTGACTATGTGATTGATCAGAGTATCATCTACTCGATGCTGTTTTGACTACTTCCGAAATGGTCTAAAAGTGTACACAGAGCTTCATCCCTTCAGAGACTTAGAAAAAAAAATCCACATATACCAACCAAATGCTGATACATTTAGAGATGAGATATTAAGTTTTGAGCATTAAAACTTCTCTCTTTCAGCTTCACTGATGCAATATTTTAAATTCAAAAACAAGACATGTTTTCTGATACGTAGCTTCCTACAACAGGGAGTGAATCAAAGCAGACGCTCTTTAGCATGAGTGCACAGAGGGGTCACGGCTGTGAACGCCGCCATGATTCACCCCGGCTGAGCAATGGGAAGCCGAGACAGGAAACCGTCTTGTTTATTAGAAGTAGGCTAACCACAGTCTCGGACGACTGAGGAAGATTCTGCTGTCACTTTCATTCTGAATAGCAAGGCCTAGTGAAAAAAATAAAAAAAGGGACTTGGTATAGGTGTTGATAGATTACTAAACCTTATAGTTCTCCTGTTTACTTCTTAAAACTTTTAGGAAAAAAGGGACAACTCTTGACATTTCTTATTTAGGAACAGCTAAAGGTTTAACAAAGCTCTCATGTGAAGTCAAGGTATGCAAGAAGGCACAGCCTTGACTTCTGCAGTACTTTAGGATTTCAGAATAGTATAACTTTAATTTAGGTGGCGGTGCCCTTCAGACTACTCCAGAAGACATTTATTCAGAGATTCCTTCCATGTGTCAGCAGAAAAGAAGATCAGCATCTCCTTGGGGTTGCTGGGAAGGAGGGGGGGAAGGTTGCAGAGTAATCTTTTAATTATTTTATATAATTTGGGCCAGCATTTGGAACATTTTCAATTACAGATGAAACTGAAATCCAAAAGTGTCTTTCCTACCTGAAGTCTCACCATCTGGGAAGTATTATGGAAGTTAGATGAATGAATCTAATTTTGTGGGGGGAAATTAAGACAAACTGAAATTATGCTTATATTAAAGCTTTGCTGGGCATAATTTATTTTTTCTCTAATACCTAGAAGGTCCTGAAGGATCATGAAATTTGGTGTAATTTTTTAAAAGCTGTGTTTGAAATCTAACTCCCTGCTTATTGTTGTGGGACCCTGGGCAAGTTACTTAACCTATTTAGGTCTGAATGTCTTGATTTTTGAAATGCGTTTAATACAGAACCTACCTAAAAGGAGTGTTGTGACATTTTGAAAGAGCAGGTCTGAAATGCCTAGTGGTGCCTGGGATGCAGAGGGAGAGATGGGAATAAATGTGGGCTGCCGCTGTGATGACTGATAATGTTATTTTGTTGTACAATACGTCAACGCCCTCATTGGAAAGATCTGTTTTTATTTGTGTCAAAGTATTGGACCTCAGGAAGTAACTCAGGGAGCAAGGTCTAGATTCAGCTGTCTGACCTCACCCCTGTATAGTAGGAAATAATTTTCCTTTTGGTGGGCTGAAATAAATGCTGTATCAGGAATAAAGTTTGAGCAGTTCGATCCTGTGAGTAGAGGTCAATGAACATTTCATGGAGAGTATATATCAGGAGTAACAATGCCAGCTTCACCATAGCAGGTTTTCTTCATGGTTGTTTTGTATGTTAAGCTCTCCTCTCTTCGGCCCTGGCTGGTGTGGCTCAGTTGGTTGGAGCATTGCCCCAGGGACCAAAGGGTTGTGGGTTTGATCCCCAGTTGAGGCGGGTACGAGAAGGGAGCCAATGAATGTTTCTCTCTCTCCCTTCAACTCTCTCTGACAGCAATGAAAAAATGTCCTGGGGGGTGAGAATTAAAAAAACAAAAAAAAGATCTCTTTCTTCTACGTCACATCTTTGGCTGGATATGGGGGTACATTTTTATATGTTACTTTTGCATATATTATTTAAGTGATGATATAATTATGAGATAAATTTCTTTATAGCTGTTTTACAGATGAGGAAACTCAGGCTCTAAGAAACTTATCAAAAATTACATAGTTGAAAAGTGGTTGAATTAACTCTCAGTTTTTGTTTTTCTGGTCCTTGGGTCTGTCTCTCTATCTCTCTGTTCATTGGCTTCTGCCCTCCTTGGCCACTCATTTTCATCCTTCATCTTTCTCTTGTCCCTTTGCATGCTGCCATTCCCATCTTTCCCCTCATTTCCCTTATGTCTAACAAAAGTAACTTTGAAGAAGTTGTCTCTAATAGTTTTTAAGTTTTTATACCAATTTTAAAAGCAGATGCATTTTCTTTTGAAAGTGTTGAGTCAAGCTGAATTGGTGGCCAGAGGATTCAGTTCAGCTCCCCTGCTATAGGAAAAGCAATTTGTTATCTTGTGTAGGACATGAAGGTAAGTGACTCATTGATATATATCTTGAAAATTATCTTTTCCATTGCTAGGCATTTTAACTTACACTTACCGAGTGTTCTGGTTTTAAAAGTCATCATAGTCATTGCTGTTTTGATTGCTGTGAATTTGTCTTTTTGGAGTGTGAAACCTGCTGTAACCTGTTCACTGGGGGTTCAGTGAAATGAATCAGTCCCTTTCAAAAGTAACGGGAGGAGGCCCTAGCTCCCTCCTGGTTCCAGGGGAGGAGGAGGTGGAGGTTGTGGGCAGCTGGCCGCTCAGGCCTGCATCTTCCTGTCTCACCATCTGCGCTGGCTGTGCTGTTGCACTTTGTACCTGCTCCCATACGCACGCAGCCCCTTTCCCTTGCTTTTTTTTTTTTTTTTTTAAGTTAAAAAGACCATGTTGAGTTAGCTTTATGAAGAGAAGAGAAACTGAAAAGTTAAAAGTTCAGAAACAAAAAAGGCTGAAACTGAACAGTAAGCCATGTTTTTAGAATTCCCCCATCAGCATCCAACAGCTTGGGCCTGGCCACTCATCATGGTCTGTGACCCTCTTTCTCTCTCCCATTAAAGGCTCCCAGCAAATTCAAAAAATAATTCTGTGTTCTTCAGTTATGCAGACCACTAAGCTTTCTTGGCTCTTGTGTCCAGACCAGTTCTGGATCTCTTTTTACTTACCTAAGGACTCATTAATATTTTCTCTCTCCAAGACTTCTCCTTTCCCCTTCTCTACTGGGGCCTCACAATGGAGGGGGGAGTGTGCACATTTATTTTTCCACTGAGAAGAATTTCGCTCCCGTCCCCTCCCACAGAAGGCAGACGTGGCTTCTAAATATTTTCCACTTATCTTTTACATGTAGAGAGAAAGCCAAAACAAATGATGGTCCTCTTGGCTTCTTGGCTGAGTAGGTTTTGGATGAGTTGGAGTTTACTGTAGCTTTAGAATAACATTTTTTAGTTGGACAATATGGTTGAGTAACACAATTTTTATTTTCACAGATTACTTTTCTGAGCTTATCTGTAGACCAAAACATGGCAAACACTTGAGTAAGTTTCACTTCTCTCCTCGGTGTAGGAAAGTCTTCATGTTAGAACGTTTATCACTCAAAAAGGATATACTGCATAGTTTTACACCAAGTGCCATAGAAGTTGGGTTTCTTAGTCATCACACACCATATGCAGTGTTATTAATCTTTACTGTAAGTAGAATGACAAGTGAGCAATAAAAGCAGGGCCTTACAAAACTACCAACACACATACAGGGAAAAAATCCCTTAACAGATGCTTCAGAAAGAGGTGACGGTGAAATTTGGGTTACATGTGTATTGCATAAGTGATGGGTTGCTGTGTACGCTCAACATGGGCTTGCTTTTGCCTCCGGTCACAAGGTAGGCTCCGTTCTTTTCTCTTCTCCCTACATTTTCCCTCCCCCCCCCCCCCCCCCCCCCCCCCCCCCCCCGCCCAGTGCCTCCTAAATCCTGTTAGAACATCTGTGGATGGGAGCCACTTCACCCTCTCCTCTTCCTTTCCGCTTTTCAGGCACATGCTGCGTTTGTCTGTGTCTGTGGTCCGAAGCACACACATCTTTCCCTGAACTGCTTTGAGAATAGTCTTTGAAGGGGGTTGGCACTGCTTATATTCTCGTCCGCGTTTCCTTGGCCTTTCTTGCCCACCTCTACAATCCACTGTTGCTCGCGGGGTTTTAACTGTCATTGTCTCTTACCTGCTCAGCCAGTTGCTCCTCAGTCTCATTCCTGGGTCTTACCATGCGTCCTTGTATCCTGGCCCTGGACTTGGTGCTTTATATCCATTGCTTACTGCCCACCTGCTGCCTGTAACGATTGTGTTTAGGGTAAACTGATGCTGTTGTTTTCCTTCTGTCTGCATTGCGTATCTGTACTCTGTATGCAAAATGGAAAACCTTCTGTGGCCGTGGCCAGGTGGCCTCAGTTGGTTGGAGCATTGTCCCGTATACCAAAAGGTTGTGGGTGCTAACCCCCATTAGGGCACATACCTAGTTTGCAGGTTTGATTCCTGGTCAGAGTGCGTACTTTTGGGAGGCAACCCGTTGATGTTTCTCTCTCACATCGATGTTTCTCTCTCTCCTCTCCCCTCCTCTCTCTTGAAAATCAGTAAATAAATATATCCTCAGATGAGGATTTAAAAAAAAATCTTCATAGGTACTTCTTAACTATTTCATGGGCTGAGCCACAGGGAGCTCTGCCTGCAGAGAGGTTAAGACCAGCCCTAAGGTAGAAGAACCATGTTATGTCACCTGGGAAACAGGTCCAAGGGAGTGGACTGTGCCTATAATTTATTTCCATACTCCAGTGATGAGCATCCTATGTGCACAGATATAAGAGCAGATCTACTGGGACAAGCTTTGTTGCTTTCTGTTACATCTTATAAAGAACCAGGAAAATACAATTTATGGGTCTCTTCAGATACTTTGATGGCGAAGTAAATGCCTTGCATTCATTTCATCAACACAAGCATCATTTTGTGCCTTCTAATAAATTGTTCTATAACTAGAGTTTTGTGTTTTAAAGACATTTAAGTGAATGAAATGGATTTGAGAATCGAAGTATAAACTTTCAGCTTATTTGATTCTAATCTTTGAGGCATTCTGCTGAGAGAGTGAGGGGCAGGATTTGACTTACTAAAATTTCAAGGTAACTTTCTTTGGTAGTTTTACTTAACGTGATTTTTTCGGATGCTTTTTAAAATTTTAGTAGTATTGTCAAGGGCTGGTATCCTGGGACTTCAGAAGTTTTATTCACTGTTGCACATCCTGCTGGATGCTCTTGAGCAAGGAATTGAAGTTCTCTTTGCTTTAATTTCCCTGTTCAGAGATGTTAATTATTGTAATTATTTCCCACTTTCTTCGTAGGGATGTCATGAGGCTCTGCTGTGATGTTTTGGAAAAAATGTCATGTGTACAATAAAATAATGGTACTTTATTATTTTTTTCAGATGTCAAATCTTTGCTCACTAATGAAATTAGGGTAGATGTGCAATGAAGATGGTTAAGCTCGTGAGTCATTTTTCTTAGTAAGATCATAGATGTAACCCTTATGTTTTTATTTGGGAAATGAGGGACAAGCAATTCCATCAGCAATGGAATGTACATGGTCTCGTGACCGAAAGCCCTGATGTTTACAGAGTCAGTAGAGTATATAGGCACACTGACATGTGAAACACACGAAAAATTACATGGACAGAGAGGCAGCACATCATGATAGTGGCCCCGACAAGGATACCTGGATTCTGAACTTGAAGCGATCTCTCATTACTGGGTGCTCCTGGGTAAATAAATCATGCTCTGTTTTCTCATTTGTGAAGTGAGTTGTTTGTACTTGTTCACCCCAGAGTTCCCTCATGTTCCATTATCTTAAAACCAAGTGTCCCCTTCCCTGCCCTTTGTTGCCAGCCTCCTGGGTCAGTGTCAGGTGTTGGGGTTGGCTCGTTGCCAGCCAGTTGCTGCAGACCTCAGTGAGCTGGCTCTCTGTGGGACTTAGGTAGCTGATAAGAAACTGCAGCTCCTAAGGACAGGGTCCTTAATGGTTTTTGTGTATTCTGTTATCAGGTACAAATTACTTTTGCCCAAAGCATCTAGAAGTTAGATGATCACTCTGAGGCAGTTGCTATGACTTACCTTTATGAATGATCCTCCTGTGTTGACTAGCCTGGTGGTTTTCAGTCTTTGTATCTTTCCTTATTTTTTTTTATACATAGGGAAACTGAGACAGAGAAAGATAAAGTGATTTTTCTTCGGTCATATGCCTAGAAGGTTTGGGAGCTAGACATGCAGTCCTTGTCTTCTGATTCCAAATCCTCTTTGATCTTTACTTGATCCTAATTCTGTCTATCTTTCTCTTGTTGGGAGATGGAGTTGGGTGGGAAGTGGTGATGGTGTTTTCGACCTCTATGTAGATGATTGAGTTTGTCGTACTCCTCGGTTCATGCTCCACCATCTTAGTGCTGGATGCCCCCTCTCTTGTTTCACTCATTCCTCTCCCGTTATCTTCAGTCCCTACTTTCACGCCTCTTGCTCATGTCACGTCCTGCTCCTCACCAGCAGTCAAGTGCACTTTCTGATGTGCCTGAGCATGTTTCTGGATGTGCAAGAGCCCTTGCAGAATTGTCGGTGGTGTTTGTAAGTGTGTGTGCTTAATTAGATGAAGGGTTCTATGCCATAAAACTCATTTCTTTTTCTTACAGCTTTCACCCAGTGCTTCGTAAGTCATATATATGTTGCTGCACTTCTCACTGCAGCATAGTTTTTCATAATGTTCACCTACCAGATTGCTCTTTTTCCATTCCCCACTGTATATCTCCAAAGCCTTCAGCTCCCTTCACTACCGTGTTACCTTAAACATTTCCAAACTTGTGTCCTTAAGAAGAGTGGAGTTGCCTGATAATGTAGGGCACAAACAAACTTAATGTCACTAATTATTGCCATATTTTTATTATTTTTTTCCAGCGTAGCTATACTACTTTAAACATCCACCAGCTGTGTGTGAAATTTTCCCTTTTCCCAAATCACTGTCAAAACGTGGCGTTATTCTCATTTCTAACTTTCATCATTCTTATAAAGTAATTTGTTGTTATTTTGATGTGCATTTTCAGTGAGTTTTAATCTGTCTCTTTTTCTCTCTTTTATTACAATATCCTTTTGCCTTTATGGAAATTTGTACCTTGGTTAACTCTTACTTCAGTTGTTGAAATGTTAAAATATTCTAACTGGAGTCCCCAAGCCCCCTTGCTCAGCACTGCCAGAGTAAACCTCTTAAAATTGCCAACTTGTCTCAAGGATCCTCTAGTCAGTGGCTTCCCGTGTCTATGGCATTCAGTAAACTCTTGTATGAGTTGCTCCCCCGGCCTGCGCCATGTGCTTGGCCTCACGGTGTATGTGTGATTTCGGCCCCACAGCTCCCAGTGGCCCCTGGTACTTCCTGGGTCTCCTCACTGTGCTGTATTGCATGTGAGTGCCATCCTGCTTCTGTCAGAAATCCTCCTTACTTTGTTTTCTAGTTTTGATATTTAAGGAACTTTTGTATGCACATACTTTTAACAGTCAAGTTGACCAACTTTTGTTAAAGAAACAAAAACAACAACAAAAAAAAACAATTCTTTGTTTTCTTCCCCCTATTTTTTCATTCTCTGAGGAGCTACTCTTAACTTTTTTTACCAGGTTCTTTTGATTTTTAAATTTATATCTCCAAGTAAGTTGTATACATTTTTTTTCTTTTTATTTCCTTCAGTGTTAGTTAGCCCTTACCCCTGGATGGCCCAATATGTAATATGAGGATTTAGCTCTTTCAACCCCTTGCCCCCCCCACCAAACACAACTTTCTCGTCTTTCCAATGTAGTTACCCCAACTTCGGTTACATCAGTATGGAGTGTTGACATCATTTCACCTAGGAGATGCTGCTCACAGTTGTGCTGTGTGCAGTGATCATGTTTCCTTTGCCGTACGTTTTATTGTCTGCTTCAGCCCTCGACTGTCTCATTCTCTCCATGCCTTCAGATCACCAGGTGTGCTGTCAGGTTCTTCTTGGAGCCTCAGTCCGGCTCTGCCTTGTGGTGGCTCTCGTCCTGGGGTCTCTGTAACCATCCTTTCCTCTCTCTTGGGCCCTCTGTCTCCTCATCTCATCGGTCTTCCTTGTTTTGTTTGCTCCCTTCTTTGCCACCTGTGTCCTCCTACTTGAGGAGAGAGGTTGTAGAAGAGGTAACTTTTTTGTCATCTAGTGTGTTTGTTTATTTTTAAGTTAAAAATTGTTATTTTTCAATTACAGTGACACAATATATATTATATTAGTTTTAGGTATACAATGTATTGATCAGACATGTATACACCTTAAGACGTGATCCCCTAGCATTTTCTTTCTTTTTTCTAATTGTTCTATTACAGTTGTCCCAGTTGTCCCCCATTGTGCTCCCCTGCCAGGCCTACCTTCTGCTCCCTCAGTCACTAGTGTGTTTAGAATATCCTTACTTTTTTTCTTGATTGACAGTGTAGTTGGGTCTGGAATTTAGGGTTGGAAATAATTTTCCTTTGGGATTTTGAAGACAATCCCTCCTCTCTAGTTTCCATTTGGATGACATTCGAATTCTCAATAATTTTATTAATGACCTTTTCTCCCCCTATGCTTGCATTTTCTCTCTCTGAAATCTCATAGAAGTGTCTTCTTGTCCCACAATTTCTCTCCCTCTCTTTCTCCCTCCCTTCCTTTCTCTCTAAAAATAAATAAAATCTTAAAAAAAATAATCGGGAGGGATATCTTGGGTGTGATGTGGGGCTGGGTATCTTGGGAGGGATCCCAGCCCCACATCAGACCCTGCAGCCCAGGGTTCCAGTGCCAGGAAGATAAAGTCCCCACAATTTCTGTCTGTAAAAACCAGTGGCAGTTGGAACATTGGAAAAAACTGCGGGATTCTCAGGCATCTCCTCTTAAAGGGCCTGAAATGGACTTAGGCCTTATGCAGCCTCACTCCTCTGGGTTCCAGCACCGAGGAAACAGCTTGAGGGGCACTAATGGCACACAGGATAAAACTGAAATGTCTTGACATCAGGGCAAATGCCTGGGGACAGCTTCTTCCCAGACAAAATGCCAGAGTTTTAATTGCCAAGCAGCAACCATTTTGGAGCCCTTGCCCGCATCGAGAGCATCCGCAACATGTCTGAGACTCCACCAACCGAGTTCACAGGGATTGCCCTGTCCTGGTGATTACCTAAGGCTCCGCCCCCATCCAGTTTGTGGGTATGCTTTTCCACATTAGGCCACACTACTAATACAGGGAGTCAAAGCAGCTCCACCTAATACATAGAAACAAACAGGGAGGCTGCCAAAATGAGGAGACAAAGAAATGTGGCCCAAATGAAAGAATGGAACAAAACTCCAGAAAAAGAACTAAAAGTGGAAATGAGCAATCTATCAGATGCAGAGTTAAAAGCACTGGTTACTAGGATGCTCAAGGAACTCATTGGGTACTTCAGCATCATAAAAAGACCCAGGTAGATGAAGGTTACACTAAATGAAATAAAGAAAAATTTAAGGGGGATCAATAGTGGAGTGGATGAAGCCAAGAATCAAATCAACGATTTAGAACATAAGGAAGAAAAAAATTCAGTCAGAAAAACGAGAAGAAAAAAAGAATTTAAAAGTGCGGATATTATAAGGAGCTCTGGACAACTACAAATGTACCAACACTGGAATCATAGGGGTGCTGGAAGGAGAAGAGAAAGAGCAAGAGACTGAAAATTTATTTGAAAAAGTAATGAAAGAAAACTTCCCTAATTTGTTGAAGGAAATAGACATACAAGTCCAGGAAGCACAGAGAGTCCCAAACAAGATGGACAGAAAGAAGCTCACTCTAAGATACATCATAATTAAAATACCAAAAGTTAAAGATAAAGAATCTTAAAAGCAGCAAGAGCAAAGCAGTTGGTTACTACCTAAAGGGGAGTTCCCATAAGACTGTCAGCTGATTTCTCAAAAGAAACTTTGCAGGCTAGAAGGGATTGGCAAGAAGTATTCAAAGTGATGAAAAGCAAGGATCTACAACCTAAATTACTCTTAACAAAGCTATCATTTAGAATTGAAGGGTAGATAAAGTGCTTCCCAGACAAGGTAAACCTAAAGGAGTTCATCATCACCAAGCCATTATTACATGAAATGTTAAAGGGACTTATTTAAGAAAAAGAAGATCAAAACT